>QPKB01000243.1:0-52316 GCA_003546025.1 Camphora micrantha
ATTTTCGATGGACTCGTATACATTTTGATTAAATTAATTCATAATGTTGACATGGATTGTATCATCGGGAAATCGCGTGTACGAGTGGCATCTTCGATGGACTCGTATACTTTTTGATTAATTTAATTCATAATGTTGACATGGATTGTATCATCATTCATCTTATTCGTATCATCATTCATTCATGATCATTAGCGTCCTGATCCCAGATCAGGCTTACGCTTGCGTGGGACCCGGTCCGGGGTCACGACAATGGCTCCAGCAGAATTCAGAGACTTGAAAACTCAATTGCAGGAGTTGTTGGACAAGGGATTTGTGAGACCAAGTGTATCACCTTGGGTGCACCGGTCCTATTTGTGAAGAAGAAGGATGGCTCCATGAGAATGTGCATCGATTATAGATAACTCAATTAGGTCACAATCAAGAATAAATACCCTCTCCCAAGGATCGATGAATTGTGATCAGCTTCAAGGACCTGAATATTTCTCAAAGATAGACTTGAGATCGAGATATCATCAGCTCCGAGTTCGACATCAAGATATTCAGAAGACAGCATTCAAAACGAGATATGGCCACTACGTATTTTTGGTAATGCCATTTGGGTTAACCAATGCTCTAGGAGTATTTATGGCCCTGATGAAAAAGATATTCGCTCCATTTCTTGACCAGTTCATCGTTGTTTTCATAGACGATGTATTAGTGTATTCTCGGTCTCGAGAAGATCACGAGCAGCATTTGAGGGCAGCGTTGCGGACTTTGAAGAGCATCAACTCTATGCCAAGTTGAATAAGTGTGAATTTTGGCTTGAACAAGTAATTTTCTTGGGTCACATCATTAGCAAGGAAGGATTGGCAGTAGATCTAGGAAAGATTGAGGCAGTGGTCAAGTGGCAGAGACCCATGTCAGTAACAGAGATTCATACTTTCTTGGGTTTAGCAGGTTACTATAGGAGATTTGTGAAAGGATTTTCATCCATTGCTGCTCTATTGACCAGATTAACATGAAAAGATGCACCGTTCGTGTGGACTGACGAATGTGAAGCAAGTTTTCAGGAGTTAAAGAATAGGTTGACTACAGCTCCAATACTCACATTGCCTACAGAGAATGGTAGATTTGTCATTTATACGGATGCTTCAAAAGTTGGTTTGGGTTGTGTGCTTATGCAGGATGGGAAGATAGTGGCTTATGGTTCTAGACAATTGAAAGAGCATGAGAAAACGTATGCCACTCATGATTTAGAACTTGCAGTAGTGGTCATGGCATTGAAGATGTGGCGTCATTATCTCTACAATGAGAAATTCGAAATTCAGTCAGACCATAGAAGTCTTCAATATTTGTTTACTCAGCCTGAATTGAACATGAGACAGACCCGGTGGATGGAATACATGAAAGATTTTGACTTTCCGATCAAATATCATCTCGAGAAAGCCAATGTAGTAGCTGATGCACTGAGTCGAAGGGCAGCAACTAATGCATGTTTGAGAGCAGAATGGTCCTGGGAAGAAATTTTCCTCGATTTGGGAGTGATTTTACAGCCAATTGATGACAAGGTTATGTTGGCGCACATGTTTGCTTGGGAACCAGATATCTTGAGCAGGATCAAAAGCAGGCAGTCAGAAGATCCAGAGCTAGCTTTAGTAATTGAACAGATTGACAGCAGACCAGATTTCAAATTGTTGGAGGGTGTGTTGTATTTTCAGGACTGGTTATGTGTGCCAAACATAAAAGAGTTGAAGAAGGAGATCATGAAAGAGGCGCATCATTCCCGTTATACTATTCATCCAGGTAGTACAAATATGTACCAGAACCTGCGCAATCATTACTGGTGGAATAATATGAAGAAGGAAGTAGCAGGATTTACAGCAAGATGCTTGGTGTGCTAGCAAGTAAAGGCAGAATGGAAGCAACCCCCAGGACTTTTAAAGCAATTGGAAGTGCCCGATTGGAAATGAGAACACATAACGATGGATTTTATTTCTGAGTTGCCATTGATTCATAACAGAAATAGCATATGGGTGATAGTTGACAGATTGACTAAGGTGGCACATTTCTTACCAATGAGCATGAAGACACCTTGAGATGAATTAGCTCGATTGTATATGGAGAAGGTTGTCACAATTCATGGTGTTCCCCTATTGATTGTATCAGACAGAGATCCTAGACTTTTGGGTAAATTCTGGACAGAACTTCAGGAAGCTTTGGGCACAACGCTGAATTTTAGTACAGCATATCATCCTCAGACCGACGGTCAGATTGAAAGGACTAATCAGACACTGGAGGAAATGTTACGAGCTTGTGTTCTTTAGTTTGGGAAGGACTGGCAGAAGAGTCTCCCATTATGCGAGTTTGCATATAATAATAGTTATCACTCCAGTATCGGCATGGCCCCATTCGAAGCGTTCCCACTAAATATATTTATTATATTCTAATTTGAATATTATTATTATTTTAATTGAATGTATTTTAGTTATTTAAGTGGTTAGGATTAAGTGGGGCACACGTTAGATTAGATGCGTGGATTGGTGAGTTGGGTTAATGGATAGATGACCTGACCCGCAGTTTTGACCCAATAACTTAAGCCCAGAGAATATTCTCTTAACCTCATCCCCTTTATTACGAACACACGTCTTTATCCCTCCCCACTTATCTCTGCAACTCCTCCCGTAACTTCTTCGTCTTCTTCCTCTTTCAACTTCCCAAGCCATTGCAGCTTTAGGATCCAGCCATCAGAATCCAGATCGGAGGATACCATCATTCTTGTATCTACTTTCTCATCTCAGGTAACCTTCTCAGATCATTAGGAGTAGATCTGTACTTTTAGGTTATCTTCTTAATATTTCCAATGTTAGGATTTGGGTAGGAATACCATAGATCTGTTCATCTAAACATTCTTATCACATCTTCTTTGTCAGATTGGTATTAGGATTATGATCGAGCGCCCTAGTAATCTCGGATTGGGTATTGGTTAGGATCTGTTGCATTTTCTTCAACCCCGGTAAAAGGCAAGTACCTAATCATGATTTATAAATTTAATACTTGTTTTCTCCTTGATTGGCATGTCAAACGTATGTAGAACCCTTTTAAGCCCTTTTCATGATTTTGAATAGAAATCCATAAACAGATCGTCCTGATCTATTACTGATTGTGGGGCCCAGGTGGACCCTACTGGTGTTTGATCAGGACTGTAGGGCGACCCTATAGATACAGGTCCCACATGGACTGAACCACGTTTGGCTGCCATCTTGTGTTTACCATCTGGGAAGCTCATCGTTTTGAGAATGGGTTATGTGTGACCGGACTTGTTCATGAGGGTAAAAGGTGAGGGGTTGTTTGACCTGGACTTGAATGGGAGAAAAGGAGTTTTCCCATGTGACAGCATGTGACAAGAAAAAAAAACATTAAGTTATGTTAAATCATTCACCTTTCCCTTTAGTTTCTGAGAATTAGATAAAGGCCCTGGTTGTTTTATAAATCCAAATTAAATCCTTTGACTATTTGAATGTAGAAAATGTTTTGGATGAGGCCTTAGGTTTTCTAAAATTATAAATTAAGGATTGTTACTTTTTATTATTATTTGAAAATTAATTTTTAATGGTATCTTGGATTTTTAATGTGTCAAAATTATATGTTTGTACCTTATTAATTGTATCATTGGACCTAAGTAAATACCGTCTGGGCATACGGTATCTTACTAATATAGGGTTCAGTACTTCATATGACCTCGGGCAAATCCTAATGGATTCGAGTTCAACCCATCTCTATTGGAAAACCCTTAACTGGGTCTATGCACCATTAATGAAGAAGGGATGCGTTGATCTTATATTTATTAGAGATTCCTGTGGTTGTTGGGTACGAGACCTTATGTTTGACCTTAGGATCGATTTGTATCTATGTCTTAACCTTCGCATGCATATATATGTTGGTTTAGGACGTGTATTCCTTTAGATGTATACCCTATTGTGTTATGGACTATAAAGTGGCTTGGCAAATTTTATATAACGATTCGATTATGATATGGATTGTGAAATGGCCAGCACTTTACTTTGACTTAGGACTCTTGTTTCGGAGCTTTATTATTCAGGTCTATTATGCTTATATGTTTATGTTTATGTGGGTCATTTGTGGACGACTGCAGATCGATATGTGGACGGTTGATCACCGATGTGACCGGATCATAATCTGCTTTGAATGTGAACATGTTATCCTGATTTATTTTATTTGATCGGTTTATGACCACCGACGTTGTGGACGGGCTTTCCTGATTTATTTAGGGCTGACCACCCACAACGGGGACACTTGTCTTCGTGTGAATTTTATTGCTCCATTTGTTTTATTTGGATTTATGTCATACGTTCATTCGTCTTATATCTTTGTCTTTATTCCTATATGATCTCACTTATCTTTACTCATCTCGTTATCGTATTTAATTTCCAATTATGATTATGTACTTCCTATTTACTTTGTAATATTTGGTGCATAGGTACCGAGCCCTACTTTACCGAGAAAACGGAGGAGGATCAAACGTTTCAAACGTTTGACCCAACTGATGAACCCGAGTGGGATGCCGGTGATGGCTTCGGAGCTGTCTGAGCTTGCATTAGAGAGAACGTCATTTTAGCAACTCTTTAGATGAACTCTGTAATTAGGTGATGTAAGTGCCTAAATTCTTACGGACTTGTTTCGATAGATATAAAGCTCTTCTTGGGAAGAATTGAGTGCCTGAATCCTAAAAGGGAAGGAGAGAAGCAAAGGTCAGAGACCCCGGCTGCACTCAGCCAAAGGCACTCTAATGCCTAAGTTAGTGAGGTCACTGAACAAAGGGGAATGAACAAAGAGAAGGACAATGTTTTGAATATGTATCAGTGCGTATATGCGTACCTCTTCTAAATTAGCTTTCTATATATATATGTTGGTTGAGAATCCCATGATCCTCGTCCTAATTTTTCGATGATAGAGTCTTATTTGGACTCTACCCCTATCTTTCAAGGATTATGGACGTAATCACCGGATAAGGATAACTCCTTACCTTTATCCGGTGTGTATCCTTATTTATTAATACGTTATGCAACGTGGACGTACGCTCAATACTGATCTCGGTTAATCGAACCGAACTGAAGATGATACCAAGGTCAAGTACAACCTTAATATGGACGCATTCTGGCACTATTGCCAAGATGCATTATGCCTAGCTGGTACCATTACCAAAACTAGAACAATCTCACCGAAATCAAGACATATCTAGCCGGTACCTTTACCCAACCTAGAACAATCTCACCGAGACCAAAACATGTCTAGCTGGTACCTTTACCGAAGCTAGAATGATCTCGGTACTGTGAGAATATCCCACTGGCACTGTTGTCGAGATGTATAAACCAAAACCAGGACATACCTAGCTAGTACTCTTACAGAAACTAGGACAATCTCGGTATTATGAAAATGTCCTACACAATTGCCCCGGGCTTCTGACTTCTTAGAGTTCTCTAACTCTTTGAGGTCGGAAGCTAAGTATTATGATGGCAGAGCCATCTGAACATTGAGTTTGAAGATCATACTATATTTCATCTCGGTGTCGGTTGCTGACATCTAATCTCTATCATGATGTCGCTTCATTTGCCCGAGGTAATTAATAGCGCGTCGCAATTGATGCAGAAGATGTACGGGTGGCATCACGTGTCACCTCCTGGTTGGTTGTCCAGACGTGCCAGTCCTTGAAGTGACGTTCCGCACGTGCGTCCTCGAAATTTGAAGGGGCGCCTCTTTTTTCATTATATATAGAGGTGCTTCTCTCTCGTTCTTCACTTTCACAATCGTTAGAGAAGAGAGAAGTTCCGCCAAAGCCGAGTTCCTCCGAATCTTAGCTTGGCATCTTTCAAGTCCAGTCTCATTCGTCTTGTATCCGTCAGTCTTCTCTTCTTCCCCTGTTCATTTTTGTTATATGGTTTCCTTTAGGGTTATCCAGCCATTTTCCCCTTTTCGTTCTTTGTTCTTCCAGTTTCTTCAAACTTAAGAATGGGTATTTATAGTCAGAGATTAGAAACCCCAAACGCCATAGCTAGATTTAGGACCGGCTATGGGATCCCTGATGATGTCCTCATTAGGTTGAATGACCCTGAAAATCCTTTCGACGGGTATTCCTTCGTGGACGGCTGGATGCCCTTCTACCTGTTCACTGTAGTTGAAGGTGGGGTCCGATTCCCCTTTCATCACCTTCTTATAACCTGTCTTAAGAAATGGCACATCTGCCCTTGCCAGTTGATGCCAAACAGCTTCAAAATAATCATGGGCACAGCCGAGCTGAATAGGGTCCTAGGTATTAACCTCGGCGTCCATGACATCGAGGAGGTTTACGACCTTAGCAAGTCTAGTGGTGATAACACCTATTACCTCCGAGTTAAGGAAAACCGGGAGTGTTTCATCAACGATTTGGAGGACTCCAACAAGTACGCAAGGGATGACCGCCTGTTCGTTTCTGGCCACTAGGAGTATGAAGGAACCGTGCCTGAAATGGCAAGGATCGACAAGGTTCCCCACAACTTCGGGAGCCCTCCAAGTAACCACCGAGTTCTTTAGCTTCTAAGTTTTTCCTGTGATTCTCCCTTCTTGTATGTCGAGGTATTACATTTGACCCTTTTTTTTTTTTTTTGTCATGCAGACGCCCATCAGAGGAGACAAGAAGCCCACCGAGTCGGCTAGGCGAGGGACGACGCTTTGTTTCAGACTGTGTATAGCTACCGAGGTCACAGTGGCAGAGCTGCCTGGGCACTGCTAAATTACGAACTGAGGTACCACTGCTTCATCGAGAGGAGGACTAGTCAACCTCAGGTAAGGGGAGGATGCGAAGCTCTTACTGAAGTGGAAAGGGCAGAGCCAGTTCAGGCCTCAACTGACGTTGAGCATCGGGTCGCTTCTGGTGCCAAGGCCACCACCTCGGGGTCTGACTCGGAGACCATCGAGCTTGCCGAAACCAGCATAGTGGCTGTGAAAGTTGAGACCTCCTCGTGGTCGGGGAGATCACAACAAGTCGTACTTTCTCCTAGCTCGGAAGAAGGAGAAGACATGCAACGACGTCGACCTGCCGTGACGATCAAGGATTTAGGGCCTCTAGTATTTGGAGGCCGAGCTCCTCGTGCCCCCACCCCCCTTTCACTGCTTCTAATCCTACTCCCGCTTCCATGTCCTCAGCTGCCGCTAATGCCTCTACTCCCGCTCCTAGTACTTCTCCAAGTACAGGAGTTCAGCAGCATCCTGCCGAAACCACACGGGAGGAGGCTCCAAGGGAGAAGAGGGCTAGGATCGAGGCTCCTGAGAAGGATCCTAGCGCAGTCATGGCACCCCAGCCCACCGGGCCGGCTCCTTAGAGACCGAGCCTCCAAGTCAAGCCTAAAAGGCCGTTAACAGTGGAAAACCGTATATTCGGCAATGCCCTGGTCGTTGCCGCAGTTCGTTGAGCCTACAGCCTGTCACGGAACATGCAAAGGCTCATAGAGTTTGATGACGTTACACTAGTGGTCTCATCGATACAATCGGCCATTTCGGTGAGTCTTCCGCAAGTTTTACTAAGTACTCAATCTCGGTTATTACCTTTTGACGCCTGTTGTTAGATTGTTTGGACTCAATCCATCAAAAGATGTAATAAATTGATTAATTTATTTATTCATCAGTAAAATTATGTTTTTCTTTCATGAGATGAATGGTTTTTTATTATTTAATGCACATGACCAATACATATGACATGATGGTTCATGAGATGAACCGGGTCCCATTAGTATATTAGATGTGATATATGTGTATGGATGAGATCGACGCACGGGAGACATGTGTCACAAATCTTATACTTAAATATCTTCACAACCAGTGATGAGACCGAGCATCTCATTTGATAAGGTTGCAGCACTTTGATCACTATAAGATAGTGTGATTTGTTTCGATCATCAGAATGTAAGATTTTGGATCACGGTGCTGGTACATTGGTTGTATTGAAGGACCATGAGAAGCACCTTATGAAATACTGTCTCGATTTTAAGGTCTGCTCTCATAATTTCCTAGCAATAGGCTCTCAATCCTGAAACATTGATGAACTCAAGTTTCTATCTATTCATTTACTTTGATTCACCAATGAGTGAGGTCAACTGTAGGTCAACACCTCGGTGTCTTGGGTACGTGGTAGTAGGACTGTGAGAACATCCAATGGTCAAGATGGAATCTATCTATATTATTGTAAGACCCCGACCCGAGTGACCTCGATTAGTGTTGAATAAGTCGTGTGTTAGTTCTAAGTGTGTTTAGTGTGTTTGGTTTAGTTTGGGTTTAGAACAGGTTTGTTATAGCTTTGGAAAATTTTGAGTGCATTTGTGATTAGTAGGGCCCTTTGGGGGTTCCTTTTATAACTTTGCGTGTACTTGGGGGTTTACTCAAAATTCTTTGGATTTGTGTTTTTATCCCGTTGTACTAATCTCGTCGATCTCTACAACTTTCATGTTGATCTGGTTTCCATCCCGAATCCTGAAACCCGACTTCTATTGCATTGAGGGCAAAACAGTCTTTTTACACTAAATCTATACCCGACATTTGATATTCCCGAAACCCACGAAACATATACTTTTTGAAAACTATAAATTTCGACGATCATTTCTTTCTTCTCCGTTGATTTCATCCGAAGTCCCGAAAGCCATGATTTTGACCCCACAAAGATTTCTAGTGGTGGAACCCATTTGCAAATTGCCCTTATAAGAGAACCCATCTCTTTCTTTCTCCATTTTACAGCACAACAAGAACCAACCTAGGGTTTTCTTGCTTTCTCTTCTTCTTGCTATCTTCATCTCAATCTCCCACCAAACTTGCACCAACATCAAAATGGGAATCACCATTCTCTTCCTCTCCTTGAAGGCTTCATATTGACACCATTTTTGAAGAAAACCACCATCCCCAAGACTTGCTTTGAGCTAGCTCTCTCCATTTGGAAACCTTCCAAGTAAGCTCTCTCCCCAATCTCTTAAATTTGTGTTCTTATGATCTTAGAGGAGCTCCATTTCTATTATTGAAAGCTCTCTCTTCCTATTTCTTGTTTGACCCATTTTAGGGTTTGTTTGGGGTTTTGTAGAGATTATTGATTTTGAGCTTGAGAGGGTGATTAGAAGATCTTTTTGCTTAGCTTGGACTTAAGGCAAGTGGATGATTTGATATTTGATTTTTGAATGATTTTGATGAAATGCATGGATGATTTCAATACATGTTTCCTACCATTATTGATTTGCATTGATTTGAAATAAATGTGCATTAATGACTCTTATTAGTTCATTTAATGGTTTTGGAAATGTGGTTGGTAGTTTTCATTTATTTCTTGATTGAAGTTTAAATAACCCCTTGTGATTATGGATTATTTCTCTCCTCTTTGTGGTTGACTGTGAATGAGAAGAAGAAGGGTTGATTGGATGAATACTCATAGGAGTATGGGAGAAGTGTTGAATGTTGTATAGAAGGAGCTTTTAGCTCCTTTTATTGCAAGAAAATGAATCGGAATGAAAAGAAATGGTTTAAGGGAGAAATGAGCTCAAATCTGAGTACAAAAGGGTTTTTCCTCACCTAGCGGTTCAGCCAGCGGTCACCTGTCGGCAAGCCGCCAAGTGACCGGCGGTTAACCGCCAACTGACCGAACCATTGCGGTCACGTTTCCTGATAGCACATATTCACCCAGAATCCACGGTTAGCCCCGCAGTTAGCCTGGACTGACCGCTTAACCTACTGGCGGCTAACCGCCAGATGACCAACCCGTCGCGGTCACTTTTCCAGAGAGCATGTTTTCTCCCAGAAGGCGCGGTTAGCCTCATGGTTAGCCAGCGGCTAACCGCCGAACACATCGGCGACTAACCGTCAGCTAACCAAACCCATTTCATTTACATTTCCAGAGTTCTGTAGCCACCTGGTGTATCCGCGGTCGGTCTTGCAGTTATCCAGCATCTAGCCGCCGAACCTATCAGCGGCTAACCGCCAGGTAACCGAGATCACACAGAATTTATGGAATAAAGAGAAACGAAGAGGATTTTGTCCCAATCATTTGTGCACCCTTTTAGAGAATGATGGGGACTGTTCAACCAGAGGTATGTATGGACCCCATTTGAGAAAGAAACCAAATCACAAGCTTTCATTTGAAGCTTTGAAAATCCCAAGGTGTATAAAGAGCCCGGAATGTCTCTAAACTCGAGGAGTGCCAATTTTATTGAATATGACAAACGGGACCTTTATTCACTTTGATCGAATTTCGAATCCCGATGTTTGTCCCGAACCTCTTGAATTATGATTTACCATTCCCGAAAATACTGAATTTGCAACTATAGCATTTTTGCTAATCCCAATATGCACTTCCCATTTGAAATTGGTCTGATCCACCGACTTGAAAATCCCCCTCCCGTCCCGCCAGCTGCAGTTTGGATCTCGCTACTCTATTATTACCGCGGTCTTGTCCCGATGCCGCAGATTGCTACTGTGGTTCCCGATACCCGGTTCACTACCGTGGTCATGTCCCATATTATTATTATGTATAGGTATATGTATATGTTACTAATGTTGCATCTCCTCTCTTCGGTGACTGAGGTCAACATCCCGATATGCTCTTGTCACTTCGGTGATAGAGGACTAAGCTTTGTGTGGTTGCCATATTGTTTGTTTTCCGTTTTCCTTAGATACCTTACATGTTTTATATTGCATTTATGTTTCGAATAAATGATTATCCTGTTTTATGAGATTTATTATTGTTTTAACAGGTTTAAATGTTTTCCAAGGTAATTTCTATATTGTCATATCTTTTCACCCATTTGCCAAACCGTCGTGTTTGACCCTTATTTTGGTACTTAGGTCCTGTCGTCGGTTTTACCGAGGAGGAGCACAAGGAGGCAGTCGATGAACCGCAGCGCTAAGTTGAGTGGCATGCCAATGATGTCGTTTAGACATTCAGGTGTTTGAGTTACGTAACATTTTGCGTTAGGAATTAACCATTCTTTTGGGAACTTGCTATTTTGTTTATATTGGCCTTTGTTGGCCTCTATTTTTGGGAATTATAATTAAATGATCTTGTTGAAAACTTTAACTTTCTTTAGGGAAATAACTAATGATAATTGCTCATTTTGATACTGGTTTCAAATATGTGTTTATCTTGCTACCTTGGACATGAATGTATGAATTAGATTTGCTATACGCTTCCGCATTTAAAAGAAATATTCTTGTTGATGTGATTGAAAGTCCGTGAACCGAACCCTAGAGGGGGGGTGAATAGGGTGAGCTTCTAATTAGTGACCAATTATGCCAAATTTTAATTTCTTTAAAAAACAATTAGTCACAAGTGATGATTTATCAAACAAGATGCGGAAGCCAACGAAAGTAATCACCACAAGCATACATCATCACACAAAGATTTATAGTGACTACCGGCTTGTGATCCAACACCCCACCGGATTTCCACTATTTATGCCTTTCAAAAGACTAAGCAACAACCTTTACAATATGCTTTCCAAGGCTAAGCAATAACCTAACAATGTTGTTATTATAGGCTTAACAACAGCCTAAACAAAATGCTTTTCTAGACTAAGCAATAACCTTTACAATAAAGAGATTTTCTCTCAAGGTAGTGTCTTCACACAACACTCTAAGAAAATACAATTAAGCTCAATTACAATGCCTCTTAATTAGGAGGATATGAAATTGAAAATCTAACTCACACAAACACTATATGAATGCAAAGGTGTAGGTTCATGATGTGTGTATGTGATAACTTCAATCAAGTTAAAATGAAGGCTCAATTAAAGTATGCTTAATGCATTTTAAAGTTTAAAGCACACAAAGATTTGATTGAAGTGAAATGCAAATCACATGTATAAAATATTAACTTGTTGATGATATGAAAATCAAAAGTTCACAAGTTGTATGAAATTAATTATGTCTAAACATGTGATGCATGTGCAATGTTGTTTTCAAAAACAAAAGTTTAACTAAAGTTTAAATGAATGAAAACAACAATATGATTCAACCAAGTAAATGAAACATGTTATAAAAGAAATCAAAGGTTTTGACAAAACATGTTTTATAAAGTTTTAAAACAAACTTGGTTTGAAATCAAAGTGAAGAATCCAATCCAATTTAGATCAAAGATTAAATGAAGAATGGATTCAACACATCATAGTTATCATGCTAAAAATCATTTACCAATAATTTAAACAAAGCATATAACATATGATAAATAAAAGTAAAGCTTACTTAGAGATTTAACTTCACTAATCAAAGCTTTAGCTTTACTAATGACCCCTTGGTCTCTCTTAGTTCATCCCCTTTCTTTTGTCTCCAAATACCTCAAGGAAGACTAAAATGTTCAACTTTTATCAACAACTTTTTCAAGGGAATGAACCTCATTTTATACTCAAAAAATGAGTTATGGCGTGTCCCCGGTCGATCCCCACTATAGCCTGGTCGACTTGCCCTTAACGGTCAAAAATCTGACCGTTTGAAAAAGCAACCCAACGGCTCTTTTCCCAGTCGACCTGCACTGTGGGCGGTCGACCGGGTCCATGGGCTCGGTCGACCGACCACACTGCAGGTCGACCTGGGCCTAGGGACCAAAAATCCCAAAAATGCATATTTCAAAGTATTTCTTTAAGGGGACTTTTGGGCCATTAAATCAAGCTTGGAAACATGATTTTAATTCAATCTAAGTGCTTTCAAAATCGTGAAACATAAAAGCCTAAAATGATTTGAAAGATTTAAAACATAGGCTAGCTTGATTCATAAAACTTCTTTTTAAAAATGCATCCAAGATTAAAAACAAAACATGCATAAATCAATAGTTCTACAAGTCTAAAAAAAAATGCATGTGTAAATCAAGATTTCAACATTTTCTAAATCAATGCATGTGTGAAAATTCAAATGATGATTAAAATGATAATGCATCCATCAAATTGCAATATACAAAATCCCTAACAGTGATATCCTCACCGCGGACACATGTGGGAAATCGCGTGTACGAGTGACATCTTTGATGAACTCGTATACGTTTTGATTTAAATTAATTCATAGTGTTGATAGGATTGTGTAGCATTCATTTATTAACCAATAATCGTTTAGTCCCGATCCCGGATTAGGCCCGTGGGACCCGGTCTGGGGTTGCGACAATTATCCCCTAATGCCAATTAATGGATTTGTCATTGGTAAGTGCGCACCCATCTCGATTAAGAGTTAACTGGATGGTACTAATGATCACTGTGATTAATTGGGGCTCAAGGATAATAAGATGCGGATCTAAGATTGGAAAGGACAGATTTATTCCAGATTTCCATGAATATTGATAGAGGGGCCTACTTGTGGTAATCGGGAAGTTTAGGGTCTTCTTTGTTATTTATTCCTAAGACTGGAGTGCAATTGCATTTGTATAGTGGTGTTATTTGCAATTAACTGTGAGCCTGGATTGCACATGAGATGTGGGGTCGCGGTGTCCTAGTTGGAGCCAACTTTCTATGGAATCTCTGGTGGTCCCCACGCTAGCCCAAGTTATTTGAAAGATACTAATCCTACTTGAACTCTAAAAGGAAGGAATTAGAAAGTTATTATTTCTACTATTTCTATTTAAAGTATGACTTCTAATAGTAGTAATAGTAAGTTACTAATTGTTGTGGAAGTAAAACTTTTATAGTAATTAGAAAGGAGAAAGTTACTAAGTTGTAATGGAAGTTGGACTTCTAATTAATTAGTAAGAGGGGTTACCTAAAGGCTATAAAAAGGGGAGTAAACCCCCTTGGACGTCCATCATAAGGAAAGCACTCCCAGTCCCCTTGTGTGCAAGTGTTGCACAATTTCTCCTCTCTCTTCTAGTTCCTTGGAGTTTCTAGTTGGGTTTTCTCTTGAATTTTCTACCAATCTTCTTGAGAAAAGAGATCTGATAGTGGGTCATAGCGTGGAAAACGACAAGGTCTTGGAGATCCTAATTTGCTTCAAGAAGAGTTCTTGATCTAACTGATTGTCTTCTTCTCCATTAGAGCACTACCGGGCTCCAAAGGTATAATCCGCTTCTCTGATTGTTGTGGGTTATTTTGGTTGCATTGTGCTGCTGATTTCTATCTATTAGATAGATACTATTGCTGTACATGATTGATGAGATGGAGGGATTGCATCCTGGATATGGTTTATGGCCTTATGGATACTTGATCCTTGAGTCAAGTGGGTCAAAAGTTTTGAAAATCAGTCCACGAAGCCCGCCTACTTCCAACACTTGTTCCTTTTACAGCTAGTGCAAAAATGCCAGGTCGCCCTGGAAAGGCTTCAGGAGAACCACTCCAAGGTTTTAGGGCTGGAGGCCAAAAAGAAGAACCTCCAAGCCACCTTGGAGGCGAGCAATCAGGAGCTGAAGGAACAAGTGGACAGAAACTCTGGCCTCAACGCCGAACTCAGAGCGGCACTGGCCGAGATTCGTAGATTAGAGGCTGAGGCGGAGGTTCAAAAGAAGTGGATAGGCGAGCTTGAAGCCTCCCTGGAGAAGGAGAAAGACGAGATCGAAGCCAAACTCCAGGCCGAAACCGAAGCTGCTTTCAACGACGGGGTGGAAGAGGCGACGACTCTTTACACGACTCAGGTCCTCAATGTGAAGGACCAGGTGTGGGAACTCGGGTGGCTGGCCGCACTGAAGGAAGTAGGAGTCTCTATTGACCACCCTACTTATAAGAATCCTCCTAAGTTCCTAGGCTCGGAGCCAGGATCAAGCTATGCCACCCTCGCTCCGTCCACTGAGGCCACGACCGAAGCTACTCTGACCGCAATTGAAGCTACTCAATCCGAGGCTGATGCTACTATCGAGGCCACCGATTGAAGATCTTCTTTGTTATTTCTTTTCCTTTTAGTTTGACTCTGATGTAAGCCGAACATTGTACTTTGGTTCTATAGATACAATTGCACTTTCTCTTTTTTCATGCTTGCAACCAAACATTTCTTCGAGAATTACATGTGCTCGATCTCAGTTCCTTAACCGAGCTCTCCACACATTTAGGAGATCAATCTGCTTAAGTAATTGAGTTCGGTTCAACAACCGGAATCTTGTATATTCTCAAGTTCCTTAGCTCAGTTCAACAACCGGCCAATTTGGTTAAGTAATTGTATTCGGTTCAACAACCAAATTTGTCCGTATTGTAGCTTGGTTCATTAACCGAGCTTAACAATGGCAAACTGGGTACTTCAATTTTTACCTCGGCGATATAATACTTAAGTTCGGTTCAGTAACCAAACTTATTTTGATTCCTAACACCGAGCAGCCATAGAGTTCTCCAACTTAGTGTTTCGTCTGTGCCTTAACTATTTAAGGCATTTCTCTATTTCCTTAATGCTTCGTAGCAGTTAGGTAGGTAATTGCCGAGTTCTACAACTTGGCGAGAATTGAAAACAACAAAGAGCGATTCTTCCAAAAGAATAACTTCTATCGATTTCAAAAATTGACTATAATTTGAAAGGAAAATACTTCTTGAGGTAAATCGATAGCCGTGGTAAATCTTTACCATTCATGTCCTCAAGTCTGTATGTTGATTGCCTGGCAGCCAAGACCACCTTGAATGGACCGTGCTGATTTGGTGCCAGGTTACCAAAACCGAGCTGCTTTCATCCAGATTTTATGAGCCGACTTGCCATCCGGAGACAACCAAAACCGATCTACTTTGCTTGAGCTAGGTGGGCAGCCATCCTTTCGTCCTAAGCTTGGTAGTCTCCTTTCAATTGGCTCGTCACCAATTGGGAGTCGCTGAAGACCACCAGCCGCCGTGCCCCTAGGATTTTAGCACGGTTGAGCTTTGCAATCAATACTTCGTACTTGGATTCATTACTGGACGCCTTGAAGCCAAGTGTCAAGGCCTACTCGATGACTAGGCCCTCTGGGGATTGAAGGACTATGCCGGCACCAGCCCTCTTGAAGGTTGAGGATCCGTCGATGAAGACCTTCCAAGATGAACCAAGGAACTATTTCCAAGGTTGTTCTTCTTCGGTCTCGGTAACATCTTCTTTATCCTCATTGCCCCCCAGCTCAGTTTTGAGCTGGCACGGTGCTGAACTAGGAGAAAGAAACTCCATAGTGAAGTCTACTAAAACTTGAGCCTTTATTGATGTTCTAGGTTGATACTAGATATCATACTGCCTCAGCTCGACAGCCCATCTTGAGACTCTTCTAGAGAAATATGCCTTTCTGAGACGGGACTTAAATGGATGTTCTCTCAGCTTCAAGGAGTTGACTCCCAAGCAAAAAATATCTTTCAGGATCATTGGGATCGATCTAGATCCCGGTCAGATCTTCAATGCTTTTTTTTCTGTTGGAGCTCGGTCAGATCTTCTAAATTCCAGGTCAATTGGACATCGGTTGACCACAGGTCAAAGCTCGGCATTTCTCTCATGGCAAAATTAAGGCAAGCATTTGCGGGACCCCGAATGGCTTCAAAACTCAAACCAAAGCCTATGGTTGGTCCTATCTACTGCTCAAGAAGCTCCACGTCAAATTTCAGGTCATTCCGACATCGTTTGGTCCAGTTTCAATACTTGACAAAAAATCGGCAATACCGCACAACAAAGTCTTCGGTTTTCCAGAAAAATAGGAAACTTTGTGCTCCGATTTGCGTGGCTTCTCGTCGGGTTTTCTTCAAGAGAATCAGGCCATAAATGAGGGGAAATGTCAGAAAAAATACAGAAGAAAAAAGAATGAAAAAAGATCGAAAAACGGCGAAGAAACGGCGACCGAACGGCGGCCAAAAAATGGGCCCAAGGCCATGGTCGCCGGCGACCATGGAATTCCGGCGACCCAAAAGTCGCCGGAAACCCCTTTTTTCGGGTCCTTTTCGCGTTTCGAGTTGATTGGCCCCTGTGATTTTTCCAAAATCTGATTTTTCGTGCATGAAATCCGTTGATCTTCGTCAACATCACAGATTCGCCACCGAAATCATTGGATGATCATTAGACGCCTCGAAATCGCCAACCGGCCGACAAAGAAAGCACACTTTCTGCCCGCCCGATCGTGAAATCGACAGGACAGATGTTGCCGGCATGTTGATATTAATCAATGTCTGAAATTGCATCGCCATCCGACATCAAACAACATGTGGATCCACCGGCGGTCATCGCAAGAAGAATCCCAAAAGACACGGCGCGGCCCGCGACTCTTCAAGCGACTTGGCGACCAATTAATGAGGTTAAATGATCCGTTTTATGACAAGTTAATGCGGTCATTAACTCATTATTTTGGAAGGCCCAATCAAAAGCAAGCAAATGTGAGTTACAAGTCAAAGGATTTATAGCATTAAAGCCATGAAACTCCTCCCATGATGGGGATTAAAGGCAATTAAAAGCTCATTATTCTCCATCGGCCAATAAAATTCAAGGAAAAAGGAGTTACAAAACAAATACTTTAAAACTTGTAACTCCTCCCATTATGAGCATTAATGCATTCAATGCTCATAAACCCTCCTAAATGGCTACCAAAGGCCTACAAATAGGAGGGCATTCCAAAGGGAAAAGGGATCAGAAAAAAGGAGACGAAGAACGGAAAAAGAATCCAGAGAATTGCCCGGAAAATCCAGAACTCCTGCAACTCTGCTGCAAAGACCACCAAAAGGTGATTGAAGCACCCTTGGGGGCCACCCCCCCAAGGACCTCCCTTCTTCTACCAACATGGCTAAAACGTGGCTTTTCAGCCCGTTTACTTAGCTTTTTATCGGATATAAGACCTTCTCTTGGTCTTTGTCCTTTAAAAATCTGAGGTTAAAAAGCCAAGCCAAGAATCCAAGCATCGTGTTCTCATCTGCATGGATGATGGAGGAGCCCATACATGACTCGCGACCGTCGATCTGAACGTGTCCCCACAATCGAATGAGAAGTCAGATTCCTTTTCTTGATTTCTATTGTACTTTATTTTTCTTTTAGAGACAAAAATCACAACTCTTGTCTTTCATGATGGATAAGATTTGTAAATCGCCTTTTACGGCAAAATTGCCTTTCACGGCAACAAATGAAATCGCCTTTCACGGCATATAAAAAAAACCCTTTTGTCTATTTTCTTAAAATATGTGTGCAATAGAAACTAGAAAAAGTTTCATTTCCCCTTTCTACTTGTGAAGGTGGATCTTCGGATCACCGTTTCTAAATTCCAAGTAGAAAAGTGAAATTAGCATACCCGTACAAAAAAAAGAAAGATGTTGTTACCCTTTACTTTTCTTATCCTCCCCTCCGCCGTACCCCGAAAGACCCAGGGCCGAGGCAGCGGGAGAGAGGGAAGAATCGGGTCCATCAGACTTCCTCAAGTTCGGCTTCATTGTCCAGCTCAGCCATATGCACCCGGTTTGGTTCTGATTCACCAAGTACTACAGCCATCAAGCACTGTTTAGCCATTTGTTGGTCGCCTCGGACCGTGATCACCTCGATTCTGCCGTTCTCGTTCTCTAACGGGAACTTCAATTTTTTGGTGATGAGTGGAAGGCACCGCTTCCATATTGTGCAGCCAAGTTCTCCCTATTATTGCATTAAATGGGGATGGTGCATCCACCACGAGGAAGTCGGCTAACATGGATGCGCCTTTAACTTGGACTTTTAGGGAGATTTTTCCCTTGGGATGCACCGGCTTCGAGCTGAAGCCCACCAAGGGAGTGCATGCTTCCTGCAAGTCTTCTTCTTTGAGACCCATCTTCTTGAAGCAATCGAAGTAGAAGATCTCGGATGAACTCCCGGGGTCCACCAGAATCCTCTGTACTTTGAAGTTCTTTAACTTCAAGGTTACAACCAAAGGGTCGTCGTGGGGGAGCTGGATGTCATCTAGGTCCTTATATGAAAACTAGATTTTGGGACTCTCTTTCCGAGCTTTCTTGGTAGCGGGTCCTAGCTCGGCCATCATCACCTGCTTGTTGTGCGAAGCCTTTCTGGCCTCAGCACAAGCTTGATTGCTCCCCTTTGGTGCGGGAGTTAGGTGAATGACATTAATGATGCCCTCCGGCTCATCACTGTCCTGATCATCATCTTGACGTTAATGAGCTGGATTGCCTTCTTCTTTAATGTAATCCTTCAAGTGTTCATCCTTAACGAGCTTTTCGAGGTGGGACTTGAAGGCCATGCAATCTTCGATTTTGTGCCCATTTTGCTTGTGGTAAGCACAGAACTTGTTTTGATCTAGGGTGGAAGGATCACCCTTCATTGGCTGCGGCCACTTGAAGAACGGGTGTGACTTGATCCTGCCGAAGAGCTTGTAGATTGGCTCCTTAAAGACTGTGTTCTCAGCCTTATAGGAGGCTGCAGCTGGTTTGGACTTCCGCGCCCCGCCCCCCCCCCCCCCCCTTCCCCCAAGGTGGAGGCCGAGATCAATGCTGAACTCAATGATGCCTCGTTTTGGTCTGCCTCCTCCTTCAGAGATGATTTCTTGTCTTCTTGGAGGCTCAATCTTCCTACCAAAGGCCAAAGCTTTCCCGAGCATAGGCCCCGTCTTCTTCCTGCTCAATGAACTGATTCACCCTGGCCATCAATGCCTTCACCATGACCACAGGGAACCGAACCAAGTCCTTCCAACGCTCATTACCTGGCTGTAGAGCTTGTTTGAAGGACCTGATAGCCACCCTATCAGTGGCGTCCTCAACTTGGCTATATACAATCCAGAACCTTTTGGCGAATTGGGTGATGTTTTCGGTCCGCCTTATTCTGATGGCCATGAAGACATCGTCTATCTTGGGGATGACCCTGTGAGCCTAGAATTTCTCCACGAACAGATTCCGAAGCTACCGCAAGCTCGAAATTGACCCTTCTAGAAGTGCGCAGAACCACTTTAGGTTGAGGTCTCCTAAACTAGAAGATAAAACTCTACAGTTCAGGTGACCTATATCGCCCCATATTGACATCCTCTGGGTAAAATGTCGAAGATGTGCTGCTGGATCTGAGGTCCCATCATAAAGAACAAACCTCGAGACACTAAACTTTTCAGGGAGAGAAAAGTTCCTTATCTCCTGAGAGAAGGGAGATGTACCAAGATCCTCAGAGTCGTAAGCATGCAGCCAATCTCGGGTGAAACCGACCACCTCCATGTTCTGCTAGACCTTTTGCTTGACTTGTCGGTCAAGCCATTCTCTCAAGTCATCGTTGTCCGGTCTTTACCTCAGTCTCCTTAAGGCATCATTCAAGTGGTTGCTGCTCGAGCCCTCGTAGTAAACTCGGTGGTGCCTCTTGTTGTTCAGGACATGCCTCATATCCCGTTCAACCGAAGGAGCTCGGCCGCACCTAGAGGGTGGAACCGGGGCCTTTGTCTTCTCCTGGAGCTGCTGTCAAAGTTGACAAATAAACTCATCTTGCTCTTGGATAACAAGGTTTTGGGCCTTGATATCCGCGATGAGAGAGTTGTCATCATCATCGCCGTCAATTCGGTGATGGGATTGATGAGATCTGGCTGGCATTGGAGATTTATCTCGTAGGGGTGCTCCGGTAGAGGATCATCTTGTCGAGGAGGCTCCATCTGAAGGTTATCTTGCCGGGAAAGTTCCATCACCCCCCTTGAAGATGAACCTGTTAAGTCTGGGGCCCTTCCACGCTCACCACACCAGACCTTGCCCCGGATCTCCTCTGGTGAGGGACTGGCGGCAATTGCATTGGCAATGCTAGTGGTGGTGGTAAGGTCCTTGCTGATTCACCGCCCTTTCTTACTTTTAGAGGCATGGTGTTCGTGAATTTGATTTGATCCTTTCCACAGACGGCGCCAATTGTAAGTGCCTAAATTCTTACGGACTTGTTTCGATAGATATAAAACTCTTCTTGGGAAGAGTCGAATGCCTGAAACCTGAAATGGAAGGAGAGAAGCAAAGGTCAGAGACCCTAGCTGCACTCAGCCAAAGGCACTTCGATGCCTAAGTTAGTGCGGTCACTGAACAAAAGGTAATGAACAGAGAGAAGGACAATGTTTTGAATACGTATTAGTGCGTATATGCGTGCCTCTTCTGAATTAGCTCCCTGTAAATATAGGTTGAGAATCCCATGATCCTCGTCCTGATTTTTCTATGATAGAGTCTTATTCAGACTCTACCCCGATCTTTCAGGGATTATGGACGTAATCACAGGATAAGGATAACTCCATACCTTTATCCGGTGTTTATCCTTATCTATCAATACATTCTGCAACGTGGACGTACACTCAGTACTCATATCGGTTAATCGAACCGAACTGAAGATGATACCGAGGTCAAGTACGACCTTAATATGGACGCATTCTGGCACTATTACCGAGATGCATTATGCCTAGCTGGTACCATTATCGAAACTAGAACAATCTCACCGAGACCAGGACAAGTCTAGCTAGTACCTTTACCAAAGTTAGAACAATCTCACCGAGACCAAGACATGTCTAGCTAGTACCTTTACCGAAGCTAGAATGATCTCGACACTGTGAGAATATCCCACTGGCACTATTGCCGAGATGTATAAAACCGAGACCAGGACATACATAGCTGGTACTCTTACCGAAACTAGAACAATCTTGGCATTATGAAAATGTCCCACACAGTTGATTTAGGCTTTTTACTGTTGCAAGGGTCGACTGCCTCACTAGTTCACAGTCAACATATTCAAGACAAAATAACAATTTGTTATTTTCTGAATTTTTGCATCTCAGTGCATTGCTTTTCATCTGTCCCTTATTATTCTGGGTGGTCTTGGTGTTTGTACTATAGATCTAAGCAAACAGTGCGTGACTAGATTTCTTTTCCTAGAGGTTGAATCTTGGCGGCAGTGTAACAGTCCTATTACATGGTTGTTGTGTTGGACCGAATGTATGGCCCAAATGACCATACATAAAGGATCGGTTATCCCTCATTGGGATTTCTTTATGTATGATTTAAGTTTCCTTTTGTAACTGCCAGCTATGTTAATTGATGGAAGGAGAGATTTAGGGCCTGTAAAAGGCAACTCGGGTAACTCTCTTGGCTACGATAGATTCTCTACAACCATCACTTTCCAGAGAAGAAAAGACAAAGCACAAGAGATTTGTGATTCCCCATTGAAGACCAACCTTTTGTTGGATCAGAATTTGAAGATGGCACAATCATGTACCATTTTACTACTTTACTGGTTTAGATTATCTGTTTACACTATTATTGGATTGATTCCAAAGAGGGTTTATAAATCCAATATTTTTATTTTCTAACATTTGGTATCAGAGACTGCTGGTTTCAATCCAATGATCTATTCTCATTTTTATGGGGCTTTCTGGATTCTTCAGGAGTAAAAACCCAAATACCCAGAGGAAAGAAATTTTGGGTATTTGATAAAAGTTATTCAATTTGTTAGATAATAATAGCCTCAGAAATGAGAATTACAGTGCTCAATCCAATCTGAAAGAGATGGGAAGAAAAGATGTATTTTTTTAAAAAATTTTATTTAAGAATTACATTAGAGAATTTTTTTATCTCATGTTTGGTTACTGTTATCACTTTTTGGGCATGCCAATAGCTTCATAATGATAATATGAGAGTATGTCAGGAAAGTCATAAGGGATGATATTTTCTTTTTATGAGATTTATATTTAAAAAAAAAAGTAAATAAAGGTTCTATGTTGTCCCGCGCGTGTTCTGTGCGTAAGACAACGCACGAGATGAATCAGTTAGGATTCGACCATTACATAGTTCTGTGCAAGTTACTCTTTATATGGGTGAATGGGCCAAGCCAGGCAGGTCGGGTCAACCAGACCTTACTAGCCCAGCCTGGCTACCCAAGCAGGATTGGTTGGGCCGGGTCAGGTTATGGTTCTACTATTCATATTTTTTCTGGGCTAGTTCAAATTCTGGCCTGGGTCAGTTTATGGGCCAATTGTGGTTTGAGCCTAACTGTTAAGGGCCCACTAAGCCCATTTCAGTTTTGGAGAAATTTTTCCAGTTGGACCCACTTATTAGACGGTACATATTTATACATTCAATTGACCAAAATAAGCTTCAGAAGTGACCCTATTCAAAGTTTAGAAGTTGACTCTAAACTATGAAATTGTAAATTATAGTATGATCGATGTTTTTTATTATTCTGATGATATATTTTACCATCAAATCATTCTATCATACATTAATAGGGTCTAATTGTATTCTGAAAATTTTATTGGCCATTGATTGGTCAAGATCAAGTTAGATTGATCATTAAAGTTTGATTCTAATTATACTTATATATTGTTTATTCAATCCGATCATAGCTTTTAAATTGATAGTGTTGGCCATAAATAACATTCTAAATTCATTGGTTAATTTTATAATTGAACAGATTGGTCAATAATATACAGTCCAGATCTTATTTTGATCATAAAAGACACATTTGAACATGGATCGGTGATCTATTTTCTTCTGTGTATTGATGGCATTGAGATCTATCATAAGGACAGATCTGATGGACTGATTAATCACTCTAAATTAGAGCATATTTTATTTTAACCTCTTTTTTGCTACTTCCGCTGCTAATCTTGCATATTTAGTAAAATCAAAGTTCTATTTTGTTGTTAATATTCAGATATGCTCACTGTGGTTTAATATTTAGAGTTATTTATTTCTTGGATTGGATTGATGTTTGATTATGGTGAATCAATTAAAGATATTAGGTATTAAACAATGATCAATTAATGATAATTTTGACCATTGATCTATGAAATGATGCCTAATCAACTTAAATGTGATATGATAAAGTTATTCGGAAATTATATAATGGTGCATATGGACCAATATTTTTGATTAATTGGTTCATCACACTTGATGACTGAATGAACTAACTTTATCACTTAAGTGTCGTTATCAATTTAAATAATTTAACAATTTCTTAACTTGGTAGCCGCCAAAGCGACCCAATTATAAATAATTGTTTAATTCTTTAAATTGGGTTAAGGTATTACAAAATCTATTGTTTGAATATGACAACACTTAAAATTGCAATTTCATAAAGGAAATGGTTCGATTAAGCCCAAAGGTATGGTTGTCCATAATTTGAAATTGGAATATGACATAATTAATGTGTTTTGCTTCTATTTGATTTATACCCAAAGGAATATATTCAATACAATCACATCACATATTATAGACATGGTCATATTAATCAAAGAAAAGTTATATAGTTACATAATATTTTTCTAACCCAAAGGTGGTTTTACAATGATGTACATATCACTTTTAAATTCAAGTATATTGCGTAGCTAAATTCAAAGCATCACATAACTTATTGTTACTTGTTTATTCTTCTTCAGTTACAAATTCCATGGCATCACTTTAGACTTTAGGGAATATACCCATGTTATATGGATCAAACTTTATTGAATGGATAGACATGTTATTGTTAGCCATTACTTACTTGAACCTTGATATGGCTTTGGATGAGCCTAAGCCAGCAATGCCCATGGATGCGAGCTTGGTTGATGAAAGAGCTAACTGTCGAGACCTCGGACCGGGTTACCGACCTAATCCAGGATTGGGACTTCTAATGATGATGAATATAATATAATGAATGAATGATAGTCCATACTATGAATTTATTTTAACCAATACGCATACGAGTCAATAAAAGGTTGCCACTTGTATACTCGATTTCCCACAGGTGTCCGCGGTGAGGATATCACAACAACATGAATATTTCTTTTGAATACGAAAGCGTGTAGCAAGTCTAATTCATACATTTATATCCATGATAACATGATTGAAAAATTTCTAACAAGTATCAAAATGAGCAATGATCATTAGTGCTTTCCCCAAAAGAAAAGTTAAAGTTTATACAAAAGATCATTTAATTACATTCCCCAAAAATAGAGGCCAATAAAGGCCACTATAAACAAAATAAATATCCCAAAAGAATGGTTAATCATAATCCAAAATATTACGCAACTCGGGCACCCGAATGTCTAAACGACATCGTCGGCATGCCACTCAACTAGTCGTTACGGTTCTCCGACCGCCTCCTCATGCTCCTCCTCGGGAAAACCAACGACGGGACCTAAGTACCAAAATAGTGGGTCAAACACAACGGTTTGGCAGGTGGGTGAAAAGATATAACAACAATAGATATTACCTTGGAAAACATTTAAAACTGTTAAAACAATAACTTTCATAAAACATAAGAATCATATACCAAAAACAATATGCAATATAAAACATGTAAGGTATCCAAGGAAATCGGGAAACAAGCAATATTGCAACCACAGTAGCATTCTGCGGACCGAGCATCGGGAACCACAATGGCATTCTGCGGCGTCGGGACAAGACCACGGTAATAACCGGGTAGCGGAATCCAAACTACAACTGGCGGGACGGGAGGGGGATCTCCAAGTAGGTGGATCAGACCAACAAGGTTATCCAAGTTTAGTGGTGCCGACTCATAGGTCAAATAACATAAATCAAAACATGTACAAAATATATATTATGCATTATATAAACGGGCGGGAAGGGGTGCTTGAAGGCACAAATATCATTTCAAATAGGAAGTGAATATCGGGACTAGCAAAATGCTACAATTGCAGTTTCAGTAGTCTCGGGAATGATAAATCATAAATCATGAATTTCGGGACAAGTATCGGGATTCAAAATTGGATCAAGGTGAATAAAGGTCTCGTATGTCAATTTCAATATAAATTGGTATTTCTTAAGTTTGGAGACATTCCCGGCTCTTTATACACCTTAGGAATTTTCAAAACTTCAAATGAAAGCTTGTAATTTGGTTTATCTTTTCAAATAGGTTCAAACGATGCTCATAAGTCTTCCCATCACAATAGGGCTTCCCAACAAAACCTCTCTCAATCATTTAAACATTTCATTTATGCTCCCAGAATAGCCCCAGGTGAACAGTGTTCATCGCTCGAGCGGACAAGAAGTTCGCTCGAGCTACGAGCTCTCTGAAATGGTTTTCTAGAGGAGTTCGTTCGAGCATGATAATGGGTTCGCTCGAGCGGACATGTTGAATCAAGCGAACAAATAGTTCGTTCGAACTAACAAGTTCACTCGAGCGAAGTTAGGTTCGCTCGAGCGAACTGTCTACTAAAATGGTTCGAACCCTTTCTGGGCAGGTTGCTCGAGCGACTTGTCCAGAAACTTGTTCCGGGATAGTTCTGCTTCTTCTATTTTCTCCTTCTTACAACTCCTTTGAGCCTCATTTTATGCCAAAATGAGAGGCTCAATACTCCTTACAAACATCCTCTAAAAACCCACATCAACACTTCCATAAATCTCAAATCAAACATCTTCTTCCCAATCACATTTAACGATAAAAGAATAGAGAAAATCCAAAATCACAAGGGTTCATTTATACTACAATCAAGTAATAAATGAGAGGCTATCAACCACAATTCCATAACAATAAATGAGTTAGCAAAACTCTTTAATGGACATTTATTTCAAATCAATGCAAGCAATAAATATGGACATGAAAGACAAAACCAACATGTTTTTCATAAAAAAAAAAAAAAAAAAAAAACATCAAATGTTCAAATTAATCATTTCATCCACTTGCCTCAAGGTCTCTAATCAAGAAAATTAAGCCTCTAATCACTCTCTCCAAGCCAATCTCCAATGCTACACAAAAACCCCCAAAACAAACCCTAAAATGGTCAAAATAAGGAAATAGAAAGAGCGAGCTTCCAATAATGAAGATGGAGCTTCTCTTGGGTTACAAGAACACAAATCTAGAAAATGGAGAGGATTGCTTACTTGAATGATCTTCAAATGGGCAAGACTAGTTCAATGAGGATCTTGAAAATGGAGGTTTTCTCCAAAAATGGTATCAATGAGAAGCCTTCAAGGAGAGGAAGAGAATGGTGATCTCCATTTCTCAAGAGATGCAAGATAGGTGGTGATTTAGGGGAAAGAGAGCAAGAAGAAGAAGGAAAAGGTAAGTAAACCCTAAAATGGTTGCTTTTGGGCTGGAAAAGGGAAAGGAGAAGAGAAAGTCTCCTTATAAAGCAATTGGGAGTGGGCTCCACCCCTAAGAATTCTTGTGGGGTTGAAATAGTGGTTTTCAGGACCTCGGATGAAATCGACGAAGAAGGGAAAGTTGTTTATCGAAATTTCTAGTTTTCAAAAAGTATATGTTTCGCAGGTTTTGGGAATATCAAAATATTGGGTACAGATTTAGTGTAAAAAGACTGTTTTGCCCTTGAAGCTAGGAAAGTCGAGTTTCAGGATTCTGAACTGGAACGGGATCAACATAAAAGTTGTGGAGATTAATAAGATAAGTAAAACGGGATAAAACACCAATCATAAAAATCTCGGATAATCCCCCGTAAATAAAAGTCATAAAAGGAACCTCCAAATGGGCCCACTAATCACAAAGGCACTCAAAAATTTTCAAAGCTATGACAAAGCTATTCTAAACCCGAATTAAACCAAAATACACTAATCACTCTTAAGACTAACACACAACTTAAGTAGCAATAATCGAGGTCACTCGGGTTGGGGTCTTACACTAACTATAATAAATGGATTAAGGCTAATAAGGTTGTGATTAGAATTATTACAAACTCAATTTCGAGGACCATTAGAGGTTCCATCGAAGCAAAGGAAAATGCTAAGGACCTACTAGAAGCTATAAAAGGTCAGTTTCAAATAACTGATAAAGTTTTAGGTGCATCCATGATTAGCCGTCTTACAAGTATAAAATATAATGGAACGTTAGGAGTAAGAAAACACATATTTACAATGACAAATATCGCTTCTAAATTAAAAGAAGTTGATATGCCCGTGTCTGAAAAATATTTAGTGCAATTCATTTTCAATTCTCTTCCTCCCGAGTTTGGCACATTTAAAGTAGCTTACAACCAGAGCTCAACTCCGTGGTCATTTAATGAGTTGATCGCAAAAGCTGATAAAAAAGAAATGAGGCTTAAGGCTGAGGGACAATTAATAATTAATTATGTCTCTCAAAATAAGTCCAAGGGAAAAGGAAAAGACAAAAAGAAAGCCAATGTTTAGGAAGCAAAGCCCAACAGGAAAGAGAAAGGTGCACAGAAGATTTTTTTTTTTTTTTTTTTTTTTGTGTGTGGAAAGAATGGACATTTTAAGAAGGATTGCCTAAAGCGTAAAAGTTGGTTTGAAAAGAGAGGTAAAAATCTATCTTTTGTATGTCAAGAAACCAACTTAGCTAATATCCCATCAAATTCTTGGTGGGTCGACTCTGGAGCAACCATTCATGTGTCTGGTTGTGTGCAGGGATTCCTTTCAAGGCGGACTCCAAATGATAGCAAGAAAACCATTACGATGGAGAATAAAAAGGAATCAAGGGTCGATGCTGTAGGCACTTATAGGCTAGTGCTTGACATTAGTCATGTCTTGGATTTAGATAATACTTTCTTGGTTCCAGATATTTCTATAAATTTGGTTTCAGTTTCCAGACTTGATTGTAATAGATTTAATTTCAACTATGGACATGGCATTATGCATATTTTTAGCAGTAATATTTTGATTGGGAATGGTTATATGTGTAATGGTTTGTATAGATTAAAGTAGATTCTATATATGAAAAACTTTACACACACCTCACATTAATTGTGGATTGAACATAGGCATGAAAAATGACACTAAATGAGAACTCGTTAAGGTTGTGGCACAAAAGATTAGGGCATATCTCTGAATAGAGAGTGAAAAGATTGGTGACTGATGATTCACCGATTATGGTATTTGTATTGATTGTATAAAGGGAAAACAAACCAATACAAACAAGAAAAGTGCCACAAGGAGTTTTGCACCCTTAGAAATTATTCATACAGATATATGTGGTAAAATTCATGTTCCATGTTTTACGGGAAATGAATACTTTATCACTTTTATAGATTATTCTTCACAATATGGTTATGTCTATTTGATTAAAGAAAAATCTGATAGTTTAAAAGTCTTCAAGATTTTTAAGGCAGAAGTAGAAAAGCAATTAGATATGAAAATTAAAGTAGTGAGATCCGATAGAGGTGGTGACTATTATGGTAGATACAATGAATTGAGTCGTAACTCGGACCTATTTGCTAGGTTTCTAGAAATGGAAGGTATTGTAGCACAGCCGGGCACACCTCAACAAAATGGTGTAGCCGAAAGAAGGAATAGAACGTTAATGGATATGGTAAGGAGTATGGTTAGTAACACCAACTTACCCGATTCAATGTGGGGAGAGGCACTAAAGATGGCAATGTATGTATTGAATCGTGTTCCTACGAAAGCAGTTCCGAAAACTCCTTTCGAGTTGTGGACCGGTAGGAAGCCCAGCTTAAATCATTTTTTAGTCTGGGGTTGTCCATCTGAAGTGAGAATTTTTAACCCACAAGAAAGGAAATTAGACCCTAAAACTATCAGTGGATATTTCATTGGTTATCCAAAAAGGTCTAAAGGGTATATGTTTTACTGTCCTACGCATACAACTAGGATTGTTGAATCTGGAAATGCAAAATTTTTAAAAGATCATGAGATAAGTGGGAGTAATCATAACAGAACTGTGACTTATAATGAAATAAGGGATCCACTTCAGTTGCCTATTATACAAAGTAGAGTTCTTGTTCCAATTAATGATTATCAAGAGGAACAACAACCACAAAATTTTCAAAATCCCATCAATGAGGCATTCCCTGAACAAAATAATGATCAACTTCAAAATACACAACAAAGCATCAATGAACCTGATCCGGAAATATTGAGAAGGTTAACTTGAATGAGAAAACCTGCTATTTCGGATGACTATGTAGTGTATTTGGAGGAATCTGATATTTGCATTAAAGAAGATCCTAAGACGTTTAAGGAAGCCATTAAAAATGAGAATTCCAATAAATGGCTAGATGCCATGAAGGATGAGTTAGAATCAATTGCCACAAATAAAGTTTGGGATATCGTTAAACTACCCAAGGGTTCTAAGGCCGTGGGTTATAAATGGGTCTTTAAGACCAAAAGGGATTTAAAAAGGAAAGTTGAATGGTTCAAAGCCCGACTCGCTGCCAAAGACTTTACTCAGAGAGAAGGTATAGAATATCATGAAACCTACTTTCCGGTGTCTACAAAAGACTCATTTAGAATTGTTATGGCAATTGTAGCTCATTTCAACTTAGAGTTACATCAAATAGACGTCAAAATAGCGTTCTTAAATGGAGATCTAGAAGAAGAAGTATATATGGAACAACCTGAAGGTTTTGTGAAAGAGAATGAAAATAAACTAGTTTGTAAATTAAAGAAATCGATATATGGTCTTAAACAGGCTTCCAGACAATGGTATTTAAAGTTCAATCGCATTATTACATCTTTTGGTTTTACTGAAAATACCGTTGATCATTGTATATATCTCAAGGTTAGTAGGAGCAGATTTATGATTTTAGTCTTATATGTCGATGACATTTTATTGGCTAGTAATGATCTTGGAATGATTTAAGAAACTAAGGAATATCTTAAGAACAATTTTAAAATGAAAGATATGGGTGAAGGGACCTTTGTAATAGGAATTGAGATTTATCGAGATAGATCTCGAGGATTACTTGGGTTATCACAGGAAGCCTATATAAAAAATGTACTTAAGAGATTTCGTATGGAAGGGTGTAAGGCACAAAATGTACCTATGACAAAATGTGACAGGTTTAGTAAAAAAAAATGTCCAAGAAATGAAATTGAAAGGCAACAAGGAAACTTGTCCTTATACAGCTGCAATCGGATATTTAATGTATGCACAAACATGCAGACCCAATATCAGTTTTGCAGATGGCATGCTTATTAGATATCAAAGTGTTCCGGGAATGGCACATTGGGTAGGAGTTAAGAAAGTTTTGCGATACCTTAGTAGCACAAGAAATTACATGCTCTCTTACAGAAGGTCCGATCACTTAGAAGTGGTTGGTTATTTGGATGCTGACTTCGCCGGTTGCCTTAATATAAGAAAGTCGACTTCAGGATACATCTTCCTATTAGTTGGCAGGGCAATTTCATGGAGAAGTGCAAAAAAAAAAAACTTTAGTGACTCCATCTACATTTGATGCTGAATACATGGCATGCTTTGAAGCCACAGGTCATGCTCTTTGGATGCGTGATTTTATCTCAGGACTACGTGTTATGGACACCATTTCTGAGCCCTTAAAGATTTATAGTGATAATGACGTTGCAAGAAGATTTGCTAAGAATGACAAGGTTTCCAATAAATCAAAATTTCTAGAAGTAAAATATCTTGTACTAAAAGAAAAGGTACAAGATCGGCTAGTGTCTGTCGTTGGGAACCCGACAAGCCTTATGATAGCAGATCATTTGACAAAGGTATTGGCCCCAAAGAACTACAAATAACATGTTAAAAATATGGGCCTGATTGAATTGCCTTGTTGAAGATATGTAAAGATACTGTCATATTTATCACTGAAATAAAATTTCGTATTTTCTTACTTTATTAAAATTATTGTCACATGTGATTGAAGTGTATAAAGTGAGAAAATTAAAAAAAATGACATTATTGTACCCAATAAAATAGGATTTCCATGAAAATCATCCTATTTAACCCTTATTAAGGATTGTGTTAAGTTAGAATGTTAGTGAATTAATTATGGAATGAAGCACATCATTCAAGACACGTAACCGCCATAGTTCTCATTGGCAAACTGATTTAATTACAAATTAAAGATTGACATAAAGGTTGAGATTGCAATTTTTTTTAAAATGGTGATCACCGGTCAAGGTCGTTTTTCGAAATTAGTTTTATCAAAATTTTTGTTTGTTTGTTTTGTGGTCATATGGACCAAGTGGGAGAATGTTGGACCGAATGTATGGCCCAAATGACCATACATTAAGGATCGGTTATCCCTCATTTTGGATTTCTTTATGTATGATTTAAGTTTCCTTTTGTAACTGCCATCTATGTTAATTTGAAGGTTAAAGGTATTTATTCTCTTCTTGATGGAAGGAGAGATTTAGGGCCTATAAAAGGCAACCTGGGTAACTCTCTTGGCTGCGATAGACGATAGATTCTCTTCAACCATCACTTTTCGGAGAAGAAAAGACAAAGCACAAGAGAGTTGTGATTCCCCATTGAAGACCAACCTTCTGTTGGATCAGAGTTTGAAGATGGCACAATCAGGTACCATTTTACTACTCTACTAGTTTAGATTATATATTTATAGTATTATTGGATTGATTCTAGAGAGAGTTTATAAACCCAATATTTTCTAACATGTTGCTGTCCTTAGTAACAGCCAGTAAACTATTCTTGAATCCTTTTGATCCCATGACTGCATCAGGTATGGATCTTACCACTAATTCTTGGATTCTTGATTTTGGTTGTCATTCTCATATGTGTTATAATAGAGATATCTTTAACACTTATACATCTTGTGATGGCAAATCTATTTTCATAGCCAATAATGCGGAATGCAAGAGCATGGGGACTGGAAGGGCGAGAATCAAGATGTTTGATAGAATTGTATGAGCTCTAACTAACGTGAAGTATGTCCCAGAATTTGGAAGAAATTTGTTTTGTTTGGTCTCCTTAACTCCAAGGGTTGTAAGTGCACAATAGCGGATGGAGCCATAAATGTGGTGAAGGGAGTAGTGGTCATTATAAGGGGTGAATTGGTCAAAAGTCTCTATAGATTGACAGGGAGTTCAATTACATATTGAGGTGGAGCTGGGAAAATGGATAGGTCAATTGAGGTAGAGATTGATGAGAGGAAATTGGAAGAAGGTGCAATAGACTGCTCCAGGGAGGCATCTAGATATAGAGCTTGATCACTGTAAGAAAGATATAATGAACACCAAAGAACAACCAAAGAATAGAATATTCACAGAGCCTCGTGCATGGGGAAATGTGCGAATAAAAAGATGGTTAAATTCAACTTGATAATCAGATTTGGAGATTCATCGTGTTGCAAGGATGCATGCAATAATAGCAATAGATGGCTTGGATCACTTTGGATGAACAAGACGGTGTTCAAGAAATCCACAAAGGAGAAGTTCAAGCCACATTTGAACTTGATTGTTAGACCACATCGTTGAGATTGTGGGTGGAACCCCGATGCGGGTGTAAGAGCCATGCTCAATCGTAGCGGGTATGAAGTGTACCTTTCAGTAAGGTATGGGCGGAATGAAGACTTGTCAAGTTATCTTCAAGGTGGCTTGAGGATTGACGAAATCCAAGCCAAGGTGGAGATTGTTGGGGTATGTCTTGTATTCTTGTTTAGCTAGATATGTTCGTCTAGGTTAGTCAAGACCAAGATTCAAGATTCAAAGGTATCTTGGTCATTCTACCCCCATTATATATATACATGTAATGTTGCTGCAACCCTAACCCTAAGCATAGAAGAAAAAAGATTAACAATAGTTTTCTCGGTGGATGTAGGCATTTTGACCAAACCACATGATAAACCATTGTGACTTCGTCTTGCTTGTGATTGTGTTGATTTGTGGATTGTGTATTTGTCAATCGTAGGTTGTTGTTCGTTCTGTTGGAAATTTATACTAAAAACATACTTTATGTATTTATCATTGACTGGTTCATTTTTTAGTATATTTTGTCTTCTCATCTAACTGAGATTTTTGTATGGGCAAATGGTTGCATTATTATGCATGTGAGTGTCTTTTATTCTATAAAGTAGACAAGTTGGTGTGTAGAGTTTTACTTATATACAGAACACTTATTTATCGGTTCTTATAGAATATAAGTTGTTGTTCACAATCTAGATGGATTTAGACACACCATCGGTACGATTGTAGCATGATGGTTCATCAGGCTTGTCTTAGCTGCGGGAAACGGTATAGTTTCAACTCATTATGCTAGTACACTATGTGTGTATTGAACAGGACCGTGTTTTTGGGTTTATTGTCGATATACTAACCATATAAGATGATGAACACCCAAATGGTTATTATGAGTGCTTGTACTCTTAATCTCGACATAAATAATAAACACATACATTTAGTATTTGGCATTTTGATTTATGAAGGAGTGAGATCTTTTATGGGTCAATAATCTCAGTGAATTGGATGACTACACTACGTGTATGGTGGATATTAGTTAATTGATGGAATCCACGTCCCGTAATAGGGATTGATGATAACCCCTTGATGAAGCTTTTAAGTTTTGATTATGTCAAACCCTGCAGGTGGACTTTGTGTCCGACATATCAAATAGTTAAGTGTAAGGTCTCAAGGAATTATAAAGATATCGATTAAATATGGATGTCAGTAATTATTTAATCGATGGATATCTTAAATCTTAACGTGGGGAGATTAATAAGCATTTAATGGCAAGAAGCTCGAAATATTATTTTGAGAAATAAGGACAGGAGTGCAATTACAATTCTTTAGTGGACTGAATTGTAATTTATGGAACTAGGATTCTAATTTGGGTTGAATTAAGGTTTCCTATTTCCATAAGGAGCTTATCTTTATTTCCTTCTTAAGGTCCCTATTGTAGCCTATAAATATGCGTTAACGCTCTCTAGGTTAATATACAAGAATAACAAGAGAGAAATCTCGATTTTAGATAGTAGAAGAGAATTCGCAGAAGAGGCCCACTCCCTAATGCGAGTTCGAGCATATAGGAATACAGTAGAAGATCTTGAGGATTTCGGGCCGCTGCAAATTTGAGATCAAATCAGAGAGATCTCGCATGTATGATTTAATCATATTCGTTCAAAGTTATTTCCGCAGCGATCTATACGCAATATCTAGAGATCCTGATTCCTACTTATTTCTAACACGTTCCACTACACTACCCAACATCATGTCCTTTACAAAAGACCTGCATTTTTATAAACTCTACTCCATCATATTTTGATCCAAATAATGGGCTCATATATAGAAAAACGGTAGGGGCATTTTGGATACTTGTTATGGCTGTAGGATTTTCTATGATGTAATTTTTAGAAATGAGTAACTATCATATTACATGATTTTTTTAATGATTTTTGTGTGAAAAGCTGAAAGAAGAAAATAAAAAAAAAGAAGATATTTTTAGACTAAGACGTTGGCTCCAAAAACATTTAAGCAACATTTCATTGATATGAGGCTTTTTTGTATTTAGAGATGATATTGGGACCGATCAATTTAGTTAATATTATTTTGATGATTTCATTCTTCTTCTTTATTTACTATATGCATATATGATATTAGTTAGATAAAGCAAGATATAAAGGATATGGTCATTATCCAATGCGGGTCCCACCGAGGCAAGGTCATGCGAGTTTTGAAACTGGAGACATACCTAACCTTTTACAGTTTTATACAAAGTGGCTTCTCGCAGGTCTCGAGCCTGTGTTATTACGCATGGCAACCAAGACATTTACCATTGCACCAAAGTAATAACCCTAAAGGATATGACATGATAGTGTAACTAATTAAATAGGATAACCCTAAAAAAAAAAAAAAGATTCAATTACCTCAACTAAAGACTTGGTTAAGCAGTTTTAAAAATGAGTGTAATATATGAAAGAAAATATTTCGTTATAATGATGTGTAACTGCTATGATTTGCATTGGTAGTTTCACTTAATCACAATATGAATCATTAGCATAAATAAGTTTGATTAGAAAATTAAGATAGTAATCCCTAACCAAAGGTTCAAAGTAATTTGGAATGATGTATATGGTCAAATTGACAAAGTGGGAGAAAGGAATCTCTAGGAGTGTGGTCCACATGACCACAGCCTGAGGATGGGTCCCAACTTGGATGACCAAGTGAATATGGGTTTTCCATATTTCTAAATATTTCTTAGAGATAACTTAGGCTTCAAGAAAAATTCAAATTTAAGTAGGAATCTTATTAGCTAACACATGGGGGGTTTCCAAGACCATATAAAGAAACAATTTTATCATGGGAAGGGATGATTAAAGAAACACTTTGGTGATGAAGGTTGTGGAACAACTAATCTTCAGCAAATATAAAAATAATTTGTGTATCAGGTATGGTCTAGTACAATCTTGAAACCATGGGATTGTTTGCAAGAGATTTGAGTTTATGTTGTTCATTCCTCGAGGTCCTTGGCCAATCGGCACCTTTGGTTGGGTACGCATCATGCTTCTGTTAATGTGTCTTTTCCATCACAGGATTCACTGTGATTACATGCCTTTGAGACATTTGATTTCATAAGTTGAGTAAAGCAAGGGGGGATTTTGGTTTTTTTTTTTTTTTGCTTGCTAACGCAGGATTCTACCCGTTTGGATCAGAATAATCCCTATGGGTTTAGGAGAGAAAGTCAAGTAAAATTTTCTTATGGTCTCAGTGTGATAGTGCAGTTTTGAATCCACAGTCTCCGAATACAAACCGTAGGTGGACCTTGGGTTGACAATGCTTATGATGGATCAGCTTGAGCCAAGCTCTATTACAGCTCAGAAGTTTTGTATCATAGTGTACTTATAATGGAAACGTATTCTTCTATCCCTAAGCAGACCACCCACCACCCTTGTAGATGGCATCGCCGAGTTTTTTATATTTTTACATAGTGGCCCATTGGCCCCTCCTTTGCAGGGTTCTGACGAAGGCACCCATCCTTTTTTTTTTTTTTTTTCCCTGCATTCTGATTGCTTGTCGGTTGACTTTTTCTTTCTTTTTTTTTTTTTTTTTTTTTTTTTGAAAGGTGAGTACTCACACAAAAGTAAATAAGAATCAATCCCTTGCTATAGTGCTGATGGTGTAGGATTTTGGTGTGTAGTTGCACAGAAGGGATTATTTTTTCTTATTATAAAACATAATTTGGACCTATTTCTTTTTTGAAATTTTTGATAGGAATTCCACATATTATGGTTTTTTGGACATGAAATGACATCATGGCTTCTAGCATTTGCAAATCCCATATTTTTTCATAAGCATTTTAAAATTCTAGCCACATGAAAGGTCTCAAATGACTTTTGAGAATTCCTGAATTCCACCATCTTTGCTTTTTGATAGAATTTTTGGATGCTCATGATCATCCAAGCATCCCACTATGTCCGAAAATTCAAAAATTCCCGATAATTCCTTGAATTCCAACAAATAAACGAAGTCATTTTAGCATTACCAAGGAAATCACAACTAACATGTAAGGACCACTTAGGTGCATGCGAATCATCGGATGGGGGTCCTGAAAGGTCTTTCTTATGGCATGTACGCGTGCAGTAATGGGAACTATCACATCAAGGAATTGCTTTGATGCCCAAGTTGACCAGAGTGCCCATTTTATAGTCACTATGCGTGCGTGCACATTTTGAGTGATCAACCCAAAGGGGTACAAAAGTTGAATGAGTACCTAATTTGAGCGTGTGCCAATTTACGGAGGGCCGCGCGAGGTTAGGATTGATCATCGTGGCCCTCATAGGCCAAGCTGTCAAGTATACACGAAATTCTCTCGTGTTTATACAAAATACGTTCGTTTAGTTTCCATACAAGGGCTCTACCTATGATTAATCCAATTTGTTCACACGCACATACCTCACATGAGTTGGTCATCGTCGTGATAATCGTTATCGTCGTCATCGCCATCATCATCATCATAATCAAAGCCTTGTCCCAATTATATTGACGTTAGGTGCATGAATTTTATTCCTCTGTTTCGATCTATCTTCAGCCAATTATTAGATAAGTAGCACATTTTCAAGACTATTTTTATTACCTTTATCTACGTTCATTTTGGCCTACTCCTTCTCCTTGATAGGCCATCAACCCATATAGCCAAACTAGACATTGGTATGGACATTTTTATCACAATAAGCCTGAACTTTCGCATGCCTAAAGGCTGGACTATTCAAAGGAGAGATAAAAGCAAGGATCAATATTGAAGCCAATGACTAGACCGCGTTGGAACACTTCAGCTTGGTTAGACTCGGCCCATGAGCTGCACTAATAGGAAGAGAATGGTGGCATCTCAAGGCAACCATATTTGAACCAACCTGGCTTGGTCTTACAGTCAATAAGCAGGGCCAGATATGACTGACCGAAAGTATGCAGAGTCGGCTACTTGCCGCTATCAGAAGCAGAAAATTAAATTTCTTCCTACAATTCATTGGGGAAAAACTCTTTGCACCAAACATAAATTTTTTATTTCCGTGGAAAATCTTTTCCGAAGTATTTAAAAACCATAGAATTTGCTGATGTAACAATTTCATCTTTCCATGGAAGTTACCTGTACACATATGCCCTAAATATTTTGTTCAGTTCCTATATTAGAAAGAATCTTCTCAGCCCCAAAGCAGCATGCTATCACACACAGCCAAAGACAACGTAAATTTCCCATACCACATCATAGGCTCATGAGTAAATTAGTGCAACTAGAACATGATTTCCTAAATTATGGTTTAGAAGCCAGATATCTACAGCGCAATACAACTAAAAGAAAGGAACATGATTTGCTGATATTAATTCTAATGACAACCACACCTCTACCAAAAATAAGTCCTAAAGGACCAGAAGAAGATTGACAGTCAATGACAAAAACGCAGAAATGAGAAGAAAATAAGACACTGAAATCCTTAGTAGGCAAGGATAAACCATTTGTCAATGAGTTGAGGCATCAACTGGAGTGTTTGCTCAGTACTTCAAGCAGCTCACCTTTCTTCAGCTTCGAGAAACCTTTCACTCCACGAGATTTTGCAAGGACCCGTAATTCAGATACTTTCAATGAGCCCAAATCAGTTGCTTCTGCAGATGATGGATCACCATTCTCAAAAGAAGTTTCATTGGCATCAGAGGACTCTGAAATCTCATCAAATGCTTCCTTGGGCAAGTCCAAAGAAACAGACTTTGGCTCCACTGGAATTGCACTCTTCTCTTTTACTAAGTTCGAAGATGGACTCAAATCCATGCTTTCTTCAGTGAGGCCAGCGGAATAAACCGACTGGTATTTTATTTTGGGCACCGGAGATTTGCGTCGAAAATTTGATGCTGGCCTAGTAAAAGGTGCGGCTGACGTTTCTTGCACCTCCTCTACTTCAATGGCATTTGAATCAAAGAAGTTTGGGGTTTGCTCGTCAGCAAGCATGCTATTCCTTTCTGGTGGGTTAATATTAAAGTCTTCACTGCCGCTGCTGCTTTTCTTTCCTTGCTCGCTCGAGTGTTTTCGTAAAAGCTTAAGAAGGGAGTCAACCGTCCCTCGCTCTCCTTGTCCTTGGGAAGCTTCAATCTTCTTTTCTTCTTTAATAGCAGCTCGCTGACGGAGTTGGGCTTGAACCTTCCGAAATAGTTCAACAATCTCCTTTTCTCTGGGTCCTGGTGTCGCAGTAGCTTGATACCTTGGGCTCCCAGAAAGAGAAAGCAATGGCCCATTTCTGGATGATAAGATCTCCATTTCATCAGTGTTTTCAGAACCACTGGTGTTCTCCTGGTTTTGCCGGTTCTTGCCACGAGAAAACGCATTACCTTGTCTGCTTTGCCTTGAGAAATCAGGGTTCCTTCTGTGGCCGCTAGAAGTAGCCATGCATGCAAAAGGCATCCTTTTGGTGTCACAATGCAAGTTATTCTTCCGTAGGATCTTGACACTAGAAAAGTGTTTGCAGTCATTAGGACAGGAGCATGATGATACAGCTGCTCTACCAAAGTTTCCCGAGCAAGGGAGACATTTCCCATCCGATAATCCATAACCTGAATTAAAAACAGAAAGTTCAAATACATTAAAGATGATCATAGAAAATAAAGCAAGCATTGGAACTACGGCATTGTGTACTAAACCTTTGATTCTTACTGCTTTTAAATTAATAAATTACTACAAACACTATACAAAACTAAAAAGCCTGCTTCCAAATGGACCAGAGACAAGTTTAAGACCTTGAAAAACCAAACATACATTGTGCAGTGTTGTGTTTGAGAATAACAAAAGAAAGCTTTACTGGCAATTGCTAGTAGATGAACCATTAGAATGCTGTAAGAAATGATTTACCATTCGCAGTTGAAGATCCAAATGAGAACATTCTGCAGCCAAGAGGGTGCCAAAATTGTTGATTACAGAAATGAAAAACAATGAAAAAAAGTTGTAAACCTTCAAATCACAACGGGAAGCACAAATACCGCCTTTTCAAAAAGAACGAAACTAATACAGGATGCCATAGATACGATGAAACACCCCAAATCACCTTCAAATACCTGTACCACGAATTATATTTTTTGAGTTTCTACTTTAAAAAGTAAACGTTAAACTTTCTCTCAAAGTACCCAGGGTTATATATTTTTTGAATGGCACTGTCAAATTTCCTTAGAGAGAGCCAAACATCATAAGAGATAAATGAAGAGAAACAACAAGGCAAGCACGAACTATGTTTCTTGAGTTTTCACTTTAAAAGTAAACGTTAAACTTAGCTTCCCAAACCCATCGTTCAAAGTGCCCAGATTTATTTTTTTTTAATTTTTAATTTTTTTGTTTTTTCAATGGCACCTGCAAATTAGCCAAAGAGCATAAGAGATAATGGTGAGAAGCAACAAGCCAAGCCACCCAAACAAAAGCAAAAGCAAAGCATAGCGAAAAGCAGAAAATGAGTTAAAAGATGATAGATTTTCCCCCAAGCAATGAGCAAATTCTGATGCAAGACTTCTTGGCCAGTAAATCAGACTTAGAATTCACACTTCAAAGCACCTGATGAAAAGAGGCATTAAGAAGACAAGCTAAGTCCGTTATCTATTACATTTACACCACATCAAGCAGTTTCCAAGGAGCCAAAGAAGCACCTGAAGCGCAATGAACAACACACAGAATCTCCTCCCACCATAATCTAGTGAAGATTTAAACAGAGGGCCTCTTGAAGCCTAGATGCTAGAGCCATTATTTCTACCAAAAAAAAAAAAAAAAACCAACCTTAATTTCTGCTTCGTTACAGAGCAAAAGTGTACCAGGCAGGGGTGGAACTAGGTTTGGAGAGGGGAGGAGGGGGGGGAAGGAGGAGGTCCATGGTCCCCATAGAGATTTTGGAAGACCAACTATTGTTATTAGAAATTTATCATCGTTAGATCCATGTAGGCAAGGTCATGTTTAATAGTTTCTTTCCAGCTTCTCTTGGGTCTCCCTCTCCCTCTCCTACACCTGGCAATCTCCATGCTTTCACACATTTTAACAAGTGCCTCCTTTGGACGCCTTCTAACATGGCCGGTCTCAGTCGATTTTCTCTCATTTTATCTTCAATTGGTGCTATTCCTACTTTGTCCCTAATCTCCTCGTTCCTAATCCTATCTCTCCTTACGATCCCGCACATCCATCTTAGCATTCTCATCTCCACAATTTCCATCTTGTTAACATAATTATGCTTTACTGCCCAACACTCTGATCCATATAACAACGCTGGGCGTACCACCACCTTATAATACTTTCCTTTAACCTTGAGGGGGACTTTCCGATCACACAAGACGCCCAAAGCACTCCTCCATTTGGTCCACCCGGCCTGAATCCTATGACTTACATCAGTATCAATCCCTCCATCCTGTTGCACCATGGATCCAAGGTATCTAAAGTTTTCTTTCTCTACAATCTTTTGTCTGCCCCAACTTACTTCTATGTTACCAGGTGTCCTACTTTGACTAAACTTGCATTCCATATATTCTGTCTTGCATCAACTTAGCCTAAACTCTTTAGTCTCTAACGTTTTCCGCCACAATTCTAGCTTAGCATTCACTCCTTCTCTCGTCTCATCCACTAAAACAATGTCATCTGCAAATAGCATACACCACAGCACCTCATCCTGGATATGTCTTGTAATCTCATCCATAACTAGGGCAAACAAGTACAAGCTTAACGCTGAGCCTTGGTGTAGACCAATCGTGATAGGAAACTCTTTAGTCTCTCCGCCTTTCATTCTTATAAATGTCACGACTCTATCATATATATTATTTATCGCCTCAATATATGCGACACACACTCTTTTCTTTTTCAGTACTCTCCATAAAATCTCCCTAGGAACCCGGTCATAAGCCTTCTCCAAGTCAATGAACACCATATGTAAATCTCTCTGACCTTCTCTATACTGTTCCATTAACCTTCTCAGGAGAAAGATAGCCTCCATAGTTGATCTCCCAAGCATGAAACCAAATTGATTCTCTGAAACGTTTGTTGTTCTTCTTAGTCTTCTCTCAATAACTCTCGCCCATAATTTTATCGTATGGCCCATCAATTTAATCCTGCGGTAGTTCGCACAGTTCTGAATATCTCATTTGTTCATGTATAAGGGTATAAGAATACTTTTCCTCCATGCATCAGACATCTTCTTACTCTTTAGCACTACATTAAAAAGCTTTGTCAACCAACTTATGCCATCCTCCCTCAAGCACCTCCAAACCTCAATAGGGATACCATCTGGCCCAACCGCTTTCCCATTCTCCATCATTTTCAATACTTCTTTAACTTCTTCCCAACCCAATAATAATAATAAAGGAAAAAAATTTCTAGTTCTACAATTGCCTTAGGCTGGATAACAATAGGATAGACATTGTTGCACTGTGATGAACGATCCCTCCCCCAAACACCACCAACAAAAAAGCCAACCCAAGTAATTATTGATGACACTCCCACTAAAATTAGGCTTCAAAAGATACCGTCGTGGGAGACCAAGAGGACCACAAGGAATGAGAAGATGAGGGGAACCAAGCAGCCTCATTCCAGCCCCTAATGATTGCAAATACCAGAATATCTTGGAATACCCAAGTCATCATATAGAATTTCATCTTTTCTGATAATGACTACTGTCTCCGTTTTGGTTCATTGAAGGTTTTGAGGCTAGTAGGAGCGGAGAGGGTGACACTCACCTGCAAATTGCCTATGATCTATATTGTTTACTTCTACAAAATGGGAGGAGGTTGTGGCCATAAAGGAATTTTGAGATGATTTGAAAACGTATCATGTTTGAAGATTAATCTTTTGAAGACTTTGCAAGGGGGTGCTCTAAGGAGATTATTCAACTGATTGCTAAAAGTTTACATCATAGTTTTAGGAAGCTCCCTATTTGGTATCTTGGGCTTCCAACTGGGGCCAACCTGAGGTCAGAGTTGGTGGGAGCCAGTGGTTGAGAATTTTGAGGAAAATATGCCTACATAAAAGCTGTTATATCTCTCAAAGGGTGTTAGGATAACTCTTATCAAACGAACATTTTGTTCAAGAAAACTAAGGTGGAAGCTAGGGGTGTTCATGGCCAGGCCGGCCCAAGCCCAAGACCAGCCCAGCCCGCTTTGGCTTGGGCTTGGGCCTCATGTCTTACTACTTGGGCAGAGCTCAGATTTTTTTTCTTTGGGCCCGCTTATATACGGGTCATGCTTCGTTTCTGTGGTAGAGAGCTCATGCCTGGCCTGGCCTGGCCTGACTTAAAAAATAATGGTAAAAAGAGGCTATTTTGGGACTTGAACACAACATCTCACATAGGCACACAAACACAACACACTACAAATTGAGCTATTGCCTGGGAAAGTGCAAAAAGGCTTTTTTTTTTTTTTTCTTATTCTAATGCTAACGTGGGTTGAGCTCAAGCTGATTCTTCTTCAGGCGCGCCAGGCTCGGTCAATCCAGTTATGGCTTGTGCCTGGCCTGGGCCGAGACTTTGGAAGTCAGTCCAGGCATAGATATTGCTTAGCCTAGCCCAACCCAGCCGATGAGCACCTTGAGTGGTGGCTTATAGATTGGAGAATATTAGAAGAGATTTCTTATGGGAAGATCAAGGGATCAAAAAGAAGGTTGCACAATATGAAGTGGAGTGATGTCACCAAACAAACCCCATCCATTGCCTCCGAGACTTTGCAAGATCACAATCCCCTGGTAGAGCTACCTCACAAACATAACAAAACATAGGAATAATAAACAAAGAATTTCTCTCCAAAATTATGTATAGATCATTGTAGTCAATTATCTCTTTATATAACGTGCTTTCCTTTTATACAAGATTATAAATGTATTAATCCCTTGATTTAGGGATGTTATAATCTTATCTAGTGTATATGATAATATGATATACATGGATAGGCCCAACTTGACTTGACCCAAATAAGCCAGCCCAATTACAACAGGCTTAATTACATTAATAACCACGCCCCCCCACCCCACCAAAAAAAAAAAAACTCTCTCAAATTGATGATGGTGAATCAACCAAGAGCAATTTGCTAACAAGAAACTAGTGCTTGACTCGCGGAAAAAATGTTTGCAACTTGGAGATCAAAAGTGACAAGTTGAAGAGTAATCAACTTCTCATTGTACGCCCTAGTGGCAGTCGACCTCAATATGTTTGGTGCGTTCATCATAAATAATATTTCTTGCAATCTATATGGCACTTGTGTTATCAGCATATAGTGGAGTGGCTTGAGATTGAGGATAACCAAGTTCGATAAGTAAACGATGCAACCAAACAACTTTAGAACAAGCTGAAGACATCTAACCATATTCCACTTTTGAGGAAGATTTGGACATATGCTCATGTTTCTTGCATGTATGAGAACACCAAGAAAACCACATTGCCCTATTGTTAATCGACGGGTGTTTGGACAACCGGCTTAGTCTACATCATAATATGCTTTGGGTGTCAAGGCAAATTTCATAAGAAAGAGAATCCCCCATTAAGGTGTACCAATGAGATATCGTAAAACCACTTAATGACAGCAAAATGAAGATTGGTATGGTGATTCATGAATTAGCTTACAATATTGATGTGTGAGACATGTCTGGTTTGGTGATGGTGAGATAAAAAAGAGTACCAACCAACCATCGATAAGCAGTCAGACAAATGATCACCATCTTCCTTACTATGTTTCACATTAAGCTCAGCGTGCACTCCTTTTAGTCTGACAGGATCCCCAGTATGATAGTCTCAGTCGGCATGCACGTTGCACGCAACCTTCCGGATTGTCTAGATATGAAAAACCTTTCTTACCCATTTTGGGGTCAGTCATTTCATGCCAAAATGCTGCCCATTTGGCCAGAACTCACTTACTTTTGCCATATTCAAGTCCAGTCTTGTTCGTATCACTTAGTTTTGTTTGTTTACCATTATTGCTTGTCTAGTCTTTGCATAGATCGTCTAGTTGGTCACTTGGAGATGTATGAAAGCTACTCATGACGGTCATGACTTTAGCCAAGCTTGCTCGGTACTCAGAGTATTTTACTACTTGTGTTATTTCTTGATGATCGTTTCCAGTTTTAGCATAGGTTCATGCATTCTTGAGTCGGCACCACCCAGATGTTATTATTGTGTATAGCTCACTGCAGTGTTGTCTCGATAAGTAACAAGGGCGTCACTTCAGTACCAACTTAGCCAGGGAAATGCAGTCACACCTGGCAAGGTAAATCATTCTTGATGACCATATTATACTCGAGGGGAGTTCTCGCGGTACTGCTTGCTCACTTTTGGCAATGGGAAACGCAGTCGCACTCAGCCATGAGAATAAAGCCATGTGGTTGCCAAAGTTGCCATTTCTTGTCTTGCATTTATTATCTTGTTTGCATTATTATTACTACCTTGTCTAGCTTACACACATTAGAGCATTGCTTATCTTGATTCACTCAGTATGCTTATCTTGCAATTACCTTACTTGTCTAGTGTACACATGTTAGCTCAATCTTGTTAGAGCATAGCTTATCTCTCCCGGCGCCTCGACTGAGCCCAACACCGTTGGGCATGAGTTTGGGTCAGGTCTTAACCAGTTGAAAACAAAGGCGGGTTCTGCATAGCCCAGCCCAACCTGACCACAGCTCGAGGCGAGCGAGGCCTAATCCAACTAGATTGCAAGGACTGGTGCTTTCTTGCCGACCCAACAGTATAACAAAAAAAGTGTCGAAAAGTGACAGCAAGGTGCAGAGATAAGTGTGGGCCGAGATTCCATCAAAATTTCAGCCATCAATCTTCAAATAGCAAGATCTTCTCCATCCGAAATCTGATCGTCGATCCATCTTCACCTACACGCTCCTAGAGTCCAGATCTTAATACCATTCAAAAAAAAAAAAAAAAAAGAATCCAGATCCTAGCATCAGGTCAGGTTGGACTTTTTGAAGAGCATTAACATTTCAGTCCCTGCATCCAAGTCAACATGAAATTGGGAAGCATTGAAATTTTCAATAGACTTAAGAAATTTTCTACAAATTTAATTATGCAGATCGGTTCGTTCAAAATGAAGTCTATTCTCACCAATTTCTTACTCTGAGACAAGGAGATTTAACATTTGCTGAATATGAGTACAAATTTGCAAGACTCTAATATTTATGTCAACTAGTGAAGGACAAGGGACATGATTTAATTAGTTTTCTCCGAGGCTTGAGAACGGACATACTGGAGAGATTGAATGAATGCAAGACCATTGCAAAAGCAATTACAAAATCCATATGTGTCGAGCACAGGCTTAGATGGTCCCGCATGCAAAAATCTAAGTCTACAGAGAAAAAATCTTAGAAAATAACAGAAGCGCATGTTCAGAAATCTATGGAAGAAAAACATCAAAGCTGGCATTGAAATGCAAGAACCAGAAAAGAAAGGGAGCGGCAGCATTGATCAACCACTGCAAGCAGCAATGAAGAAGAAATGAAAATTAAAGAGCTGGACATGGTTAGCAAGGAGACTAATCATCTAATCGGATCATCAAATGAAAAGGCATTTGATCAAGAAATTGCAAAAGAAGATCCAATCATCGAGGTTCCTGATATTGATTTCGTTCTCAGACCTTGACCATTGATATCGGGAGAATGTATGCAGATGGTACAGGATCAACAATGGAAGCATTTACTGGTTAGATCTCACATCCAAGCTGAATTCTGAAATCAGAAATCAGAAGAAGCAACGCCTCCAGTTTACTTTCCAGTGAGGAAAAAGCCGATTCAAGCTTCCAAGGAATGCACAGAAACTGAAGATCAAGGAGAAACTCAAAGATTTGTACATTGGGTTTTTGACCCAGGAGGGCATTTTCAGAACTCAAGGTTGAGTTCTTTCCGAGAAGGGGGGTTTTCATGTAGGAAAGACCCATGGTCTCCCATGGCTAGAACAGCCAACAGGCCCAGCCCAGCCCATCCATCTCGACCTATCATCTTCGGCCCAGCCCACATATTCTATCATATTTTGAGTTTTATCTATATTTTAAGTTGCTTTTATTAGATGTTTTAATCCTGGCTATCAATGTGTTAGATGGTCCATATTAGTTCTAGGTTATATTCTCCACTATTTAAGTGATGTAAAGCCTTCTTGGCTATTTAATTGAAAATTAATTATTTATTTAAAAAAAAAAATGAAGTGCTTTTGAGTCCCTGGATTTCTCTCTTTTTCCTCCCTTGTGATAGGGAGTTTGGCATGAGGCCAAGATATTCAGGGTTTCCCTAACCTACCCCCTCCACCTCCCATCTCCATCCCTTGCCCACCCGCATCTTGATCCACTGTCCGCATCACAGAAGCCACTAGTAAATGCTGGTTGCAATTGCCACATGGTAATTTTAGAAAAAGGAAAACGACTACATCTTTAAACAAGCACCTACCAAAACCAACCCCCCCCCCACAACCAAACACCCCCACAACAGGGAAAAAAAACCCAACCTTTTTATAAACTCAAGTTTGATCGTTCCCTGGGTCCATTACTACATTTACGAGAGAAGGCGATATGAGGAGAATTATCAAGGATATATATATGGTAAACACCTGTGCAGGTAACTCTTACGGGAAGCATCCCCTACAAACAAAACTCCAAGAGCTTATGATGGGTCTACAACTCTTCAAAGACACAGCCTAACACTTGTTGGAAATCTTCAAAACAAAGAAAATTCATATTGGGAAATGATGGGTTCATGAAATCTTCCAGATACTGTGGCCACATTTCCAGCATGGCAAACAACCTTCTGCAGGCGAGAAGCTAATCAAGCCGCTGACTATTTGTCTAAGCTCCATTACCAAACTCAGTCTACAAAATGGGGTTATTGCCGATGGCCCTATTATATAAAAAATACATGAAGAAGGAAGCAAGTACCCCAGGCCCACCATAAGACCCATGCAGCTTTGAGGCACCAGAAAGTAGTGGGCAGCATACATTATTCAAAGGAGTATGAACTAGAGTAGGATATAGATAGCGTCTAGGAAATTTTTGTCATTTGCTACTAGTTAAGAGTATTAGTTGAGGAAGATGTAGCTAACTTTTTGTTTTCTTGTAGCTAGTAGTTAAAATCTTCTCTTCTAAAAATAAATAAATAAATAAATAAATAAAAAACACACCAACAAAACCAATCAAATCATCACGAACCCTTCAAATAGACAATAGAGTACCCATAACTAAGATGTCAAATTCATATGAACATCATAAAACCTAAGAAAGCTGACCGTAACGGCGTAACTTCAAAAGTTCATACAAAAAACTTCTCAAATATGACAACTCAAGAACTAACATCAAGCAAAAAAAACAAAGGTCAAGAACAAAAGGTGCCCCTGACCTATTTTCAGAGACCAAATATTTTCCACCACTGAGACATCGAGTTCAGCTACAACCTTCAGAAATCTAAACACCAATCAAATGTAAGCAATAAAATCCTCGGAACACATCACAGAAAGTACACATAGGAAGTTAGCAATAAGAGCCCAAAAATGCTTCCGAGCTTCCCCAAAATGATGACAGAAATCTTCTGCGAAGCCAATAAAAAAACTCATGGTCCTTTCAAGAAACAACACATATTGCATCGTTAACTCATCAAGTTCGTATATCACATGGTGAAAACACCACAAAATGGACCATTCACTCCTCGAGTAAAAAAAAAAAACTATAGCAAAAGCAACTCAAGAAACTTGGTAAAGAGGATAAGGAAAACCCACTTGGAACGTTGCTGGAGGTGAAATGAAGAGCTTGATACATCATTGCTCAAAGAAGATGGGCTTTGGATGCCCACTACCACATTTGATTTGCAGAGAGAGGGAGAGAGGGAGAGAGTCGGTCGGTATAAGGGTGGGGGCGATAAGGGTTTGCAAGTTGTTTCATTGTCGCGGACAATTTATATGGTCCTGAGACTTGAGAGTCCGCAGTTCATTTGATTTGAGTCCATTGTATGTGGTGGGCCACAGCATGAGAGTCATGATATTCTATGATTTTGAACCAAAGAAATCCGGAGTAGGAGTGAAACTCCACAGTGGGTTACATCTATTGAAATAATAAGTTTCTCTCCAAATATTTACCTTCACCTTCGCAAGTGTTTGTTACATTGTAAGATTGATATTTTGATTATAAATGATAAACATAATTTTAAGCATATTCATTATTATATTTTTTTTCAAAGGTCCTTTTCTTGCGGGAGCAATTTCCGTTTTGATAAAATTTAGAAATTTTTATATAATTAACAAAATATTTATTTTGAGCAGTTTATATTTTCTATAGATAAATCCCGCCTCGGAATTCAATTACATAATTAAAAATTTTAAGGTATGAAAATAGTGTGCAAGTGATGCCACTTTCATATTAAAATTTATGCACTTAAAAAGAGGTGTGAAAGTGCTGTTATACACCTCTTTGATTAGGGAAATTCTAAATACATCATTTATTTTGCGGAGGACACCCACCTTTTAAAAATAAAACCATTGTTCATAAAGACATGTGGGTGCGCTCAGCAAAATGGATGAGTACATATAGAATCACCCCTTCGGTTAAAAGTGCACCAATACAACTTCCGCCTAGGATAGGTCATGGTATCCCAATGTGGTTTTTTTATTTTTTTTATTTTTTTCAACACCTATGGCTCTGAAATTTCTTATTGGAATCGATTCAAAAAAATTTTGTTAACCTGTTAAACTCCAAAACCATTAGTTGCATATCTTAAAATCTTTATAAATTATTTTATATATTAAAATTTTACATTTGGCGTTGTTCTCAAACAAACAAGTTTTTTTTTTATTATTATTTTATTTCAGTATTGACATAAGTGGGTAGAAGGCCCCAAATATGAGTATGATTGAAACTTACAGCTGTCTGCTTAGAGCTGTCTTTTCTTTCTCAAATTACGGTATGAGATTTATAGGGTCAGCCCATTTATTGCCTCTCTCCTCCCAAAAAGATCTAAAGAAATAAAATGATGGATGGGATACAAACTATAGAGGATATTACCAAAAAAAAAAAAAAATACTGAATACGCACATGGGACCAATCAAGTACTTTAGATGTTGTTGTACCAATTAGAGCAATTGGGCCGAAAAACTTTGTTTTTTTACCAATTGGCATGTGGTCGGTGTTGACTTTAATTTACACTACCTACGGTCGGTGCCGACCCTATTGTCATGAAAACTTACAATTTTGTGCTAAAAAAGAAGAAAACCTACGTTGGCACCAGCCTTATCTTTAACTAGAAACGTTGGTACCAACCCTTTATAAAATATATAATAATCCTTGTTTCACTTCATATATTTACCAATAAGTTGAAGATTGCCAATGTAAAATCTAGTTTTTAAAAACTAATGTTTATACAAACATCAAAACCAAAGGAAAACCAAGAATCCACAGCAAGAGATGACAATCCAATGATTCCATATTAAAAAAAAAATCCAAACCAAATATCATGTTCCTTTTCATTAGTCAACGATGACAACCTCCATGGGCAATAAAATTTGTTGTCATTCTATGGATAAACCTAAGATTCAATTTGGTATTGTTTAATGAACTGTGGATCCAACTTACTAGTAAAATGCACTACTTAAGAGCAGTTACGCCAATTCCTGAACAGGGTTTTGCTCATTTTGACAGAAAGCATTTTTTCTCTTTGCCATATTTCAAATACCTGTAATATGCAATCATAAAATAATGAAGTCTTCCTAGAGTTTAAATAGGTTAAAAGTTTCTCATCTAGTACAAAGCAATTTATCAAGGCTAGGCATGAAGCTAGAATTCAAAATATATATAGGTAAAAAACTTACAGTAAAGTAAAATTTACCGATTACCAAGTATCTCCAAATACATGCAAAGATAGGTACGTAATGTACAAGTTACAGGTATATCTTTGCTATTAGTTACAGGTTTGTTGCCAATATCTTTTATTAGTGTCTGGTGGAACTATTTCCACCATGTAGTACCCATGTAAACGATATTTCAAGCCAGTTTTTATATAGTTCACATTTGTATCATCTAATGTTTACCAAAAATTGCGTGTGAATCTAGACTTTGTATACCTTATTTTATTAGTTAAATGTCTCAATCTCAGTTTCTGAAAGGCATTTGAGATTCTCATAATTAAACTATTTCCATTTTTTTTTATTTTTTGTTACTACATGGTAGACTCAGACTCACACATATGTTCCAACTTCCAAACAAGTTTTACTGCACTCTGGGGACATTTTTAAAGATAATTAACTTGACCCTATTTCTACAAATTAGATTTTAGAATTTCCTCTATAAAGTAGTTAAAACATGTTCATAAAAAAGGCCAAATCTCAATTAAAACCTCCAGATACCATGTAGTACCATGTGACTCGGACTTTATTCACATGTAGTGCCTTTCACATTTATATCACATTTGTAATCGACCTATGAAAAGCAGACTATTAGTAAAATTAAAATTGCCTTATCATCTTTGTTCCTCAAAAATTTCACTTTTAAAATAAGTTTGCTTCCATTCTCATGCTTGTGTGTCCTTCTGAAGAATGAATGAGATTGAGTTTTGACCTACGCATTATATCTCTTAACTTTTTCATTTTAAAACTTCTGATGCTTGTATTGCCCAACTGATGAATAGGATGGGATCGACTTCTAAGCCATGCAGTGGGCTTCTACAATTTTGGTTTTTTTTTTTACGTACGCTACAGCCACACAATTCTATACCAATTTAATTATCCCTCTTCAAGTATATCTTCTGATTGATATATTTAGTCCATACGGGCCTCCCTCTATGACAATGTAATTGCTGGAGAAATTTCCAAATTATATTCAATAAATGAATCAATTACACATAAAAGTAAATATTAGATGATACAAATGTGAACAACTAAAAAACTGGCTTGAAAAATCGTTTCGACGAGGGTACTTAAATGGTATCTTTTACTAGTTAAAAATAAAGTTAGGTGCCGACTGCAGGTTTTCTACATTTTCTCACATAATAGTTACTTTTCATTACAATAGTGCCAGCACCGACGTTAGATCGTATAAATTAAGTTGACATCGACACATGCCAAATTGGTAAAAAAGAGGTTTTTCGGCCCAATTGCTCTAATTGGTGCTACAACATCTAAAGTATTTGATCGGGTCCCCACGTGCGCATTAAGCCTTTTTTTTTTTTTTTTGTAAAATTCTCCAAAACATATAGCAGTGAGAACTAACATATTCAAAGCAGGATAGTGAAATGTCATGATGGATGTGAATAGTAAATATAGACTTCAACTAAAAATGCAATAGTTTGGAAACGGGAGATAAGGAACATTCACTAGGATGTAGTCACAAGAATATGGAAGCTGCATTATCCGAGGACACTTAAAAGTAAGCTAGAACAAGGAGAGA
>QPKB01000244.1:0-52281 GCA_003546025.1 Camphora micrantha
AGAGGAGGCAGGGAGCAGAGAGAGCAGGGCCAAGGCCGCAGAAAAAGGGGGGGCGAGGCGGCCACAACGGAAGCGGAGAAGGGAGAGGGCGAGGAAGGGGACAGAAGCGGCGGCGGGCCGAAGAAAGGAGGCAGCGAAAGAAGGAGGCACCCAGGCCAGGGAGAGGGACACAGCGGAGAGCACCAAAGGCGGGGGAGGGCCGCGAGGCAAGGCGGGGCCGGCGGCGGGGGCGGGAGAGCGCGGGCGGACACAGCGGCGCGGGGGGCCGAGCCGCGAGGAGGGACAGACAGAGGGAGAAAAGAGCAAAGCGGGGAGGAGGCCAGCAGACAGGAGGGAGGGCGAAAACGGCGGGAGAGGGAGCCGACAGCGGAACGGAAGGCGGGCGGGGAAAGAAGCGCGGGCGAGGGGCGCGGGAACAAGGAGGAGAGGCGCGGGAAGAAAGACGGGAGGCGGCGGCGGGCGGCAACAGGCGAGGGGGGGGCCCGCGGAGGGGGCAAAGCATATTACGGCGAAGAAGATAAAGAGGGGAAGAGCAAGCGCAGCGAGCGCGCAGGAGCAGACCCATAAGCCCAGCAAGCGAATTCACGGGGCGAGAATGACGAGACAGCTGATATGCGGACAAGGAAGATGAGCAGGCGAGGCGGAGAAGAAAAGATAAAAACGGAACTCGGAGGTGGATGTGAGGAGGATGAAAAGATAAGCCGGGGCTGGCGGAACATGGAGGCGATGGTGTAGGAGATGGGTAAAGAGAAGCGGTGTGTGGCGGTCGCTACCTGGTATACGACGGAAAATATAGAGGGAGCTTAGGCGAGGAGGCTGGACGCAGAGGAGCGGGGAGCAAAGAATGTGATCGCGGTGTGGAGCATAGGAGTTGGATATCACCGTATGCCATTGGACGGCACGAGACGGGATGGGACAGCAGAAAAAGCGAGCGAAGGATAGGTAGGAGGGCAAGAGAGCCTGGGGGAGCAGAAAGACGGTATAGGCCGTTGCTGCTAGTGAGCATGTACAAGCACGGAGGCACCAAACCTGCGGGGGGGGCGTAATTTGAGGGCGCAGGGGAGGCGTCAGGTGAAAACCCGTGGCGCGTCCGCGGAGCCGGTCCCCGGCGAGGTGGGATGGGGTGAACAGAGGCGACGAGGAACGGGACGAGCCGAGGGGTGGGCAAGACTCGAGCGATCAAACGCCGCGGCGGCCGTGGCTAGGACGGGAGGGCCGAAAGGAGGGCCGGGAGGACAAGCCGAAAGCCAGGCTGGAGGACGAGAAGCGAGAGGGAGGAGAGTGGAAAAGAGCAAGAGGAGGAGACGGGACGCAGGGAGTGAGGACGGGAGACGTAAAGGTGTCGAGACTGAGGACGAAGGGGCGAACGAGGGAGAGCGACGCCGAAAAGAGACCGACGGGGAGACCACCCGGCAAGGAGAAAGGAGCAAAAGCAAGGGCCCGCGGGCAGAAGATGGTGCAGGCTCAAACATGCAGGAGTGTGAGGGAAAGGAGCGCGAGACTGGAGCCCGCTGTGGCGAGTTGATTAGTTGAACGAGCTCGCCAGAGAGAGGGAAGAGGGGCCACGAGTAATTTGAGGCGGGGGAGGGCGGCGTATCGCAGTATGGCCCAAAATAGGGAGCCTCACGTTCAAGAGCGCCGAAGAAAGGAAAGACAGGCTAGGATGAGACGAAGGCGGCGGAGGCCACATACAACGAAAGCACGGGGCAGGCGGGCATGAACTGAGGGGAGGGCACGTGTAAAGAGAAAAGGTCCAGACGAACAGGAACAGAGGCGGGTCCAGAACCAGCTGGTTGGGCCAATGCATCGTAGATGCGGGAGCACGGACCAATGGAGGCTCCGAGCAATATAGGGAGGTACACAGAAGATAAAAGCAATGGAGAGACACGAAGACAAGGAGAGCAGCGCGGCAGAGACAACGGGGTAGGGGCGAGCCCAGGGAAGAGCGGGGCAGGAGCAGGGGAGCCGGGGCGAGCAGAGAGGAAGGCGGGGGCACAAAACCAAGGCAAAGGAAAGAGCAAGAAACAGGGGACAGGGCAAAGCGGAGGAAAAGGAGCGGCAAGCGGGGAGCAAGGTCCAGAGATGCGAGCGGCAGGCGGTGCAGAAAGTGAGCCAGAGAAAGGAAGCATGGGGCAGAAGGAGACCGAAAGAAGAAGGCGGCCAACAGCAGAGGGGCGAAGGCAAAAAGGAAGGGCGGGCCCGACCACAGGCCCACAGGCAGAATCAAAAAGCACCAGACAGAGGGCCAAGGCCACCGCAGGAGGCCCACAGCACGCGAGGAGGGAGGAGCGAAAGGAAGACAGAGCCGAAACCAACAGAGAAGGCGGGAAGGGCAAGACCAGAAGAGACGAAAGCGAGCGAAGGGGAGGAACAGAGAGGGCGTTTTTTTTTTGAGACCCTGTTTTTTTAACACTACAACAAGAACCGGTGAGAGAGCGAGGGACGGACAGCGCGCGAATTATGCTAGGGGGGATTCGATAGTTTGTATGTAGGAGGTGTATATCCGGTGGCTCGCGAGAGAGCAGAAATAGCAGATATCTAGGGACGCGCAAAGAGCCAAGAGGTGCAAGAAGACACCGGACATCGCCCAAAGAGAAGAGGAGGCTGGATTCAAGGCCGAGCGAGTGAGAAGTGAAAAGGGTAAGCGAGGGCGAGCCAGAGGGCGCAGTTGCTTCCAGACACGAGGCAGGAGGGGGAGAGAGCGCCAGGCAAAGGCGAAGGGCAATGAGTAGAAGGAGAGAAGAGAGGAGCGCGCAGAGAAGGGAGAGAGGAGAAGAGCGGGCTGGAGGAATGCGCAAATCCAGGCGAGCGAGAGACCAGACAGGCCGGAGAGATGGGGCAAAGAACAGGCTGGGGGCGGAACAGAGCAATCAAGGAGGACTCGCACAGAATCCAAGCGGCACGCACCGAACAGGAGCAGCCCGGAGACGCGGTGGGGCACGCAGAAAGGCCACAGAGGAGAAACGGGACGCAGAAGAGGAGGCCGCCACGAAACCCAAGCACGCGACACGCGAGAGAGAAGACGCGGGTGCAGCAAGACGAGGAAGACACAACGCACCGAACCACAGCAGGCAGCCCGAGACACGGGCGACCCACCACCAGAGGGCAGGAGCGAAGAGCGGGAGGCGGGGGCAGACGCCACAGAGGGGAGCGGAGGCAGCCGAGCGGGCCGAGCGAACGAACGCGGGAGCAAAGGACAAAGGCGGGGAGAGAAAGAGAGGAGCGGGGCCCGGAGGAAAGGAAACAGGTGGAGGCAGGGTACAGGCGAAAACGGACGCGAGTAGTAGCGCGAGCGGAGAAGAAGCGGGCGGGCCACGGACCAGACGGGAGAGGGGAGCAAGGGACCCAGGGTCGAGACCGAGGGGAAGCAGAGACGCAGGGGGCCGAGAGCAGTGCGGACGCGTCCAAACGGCCGCCGCAGGCAGGAGAGAGAGAAGAGCGCCCAAGAGGGCGTGAGCCGCGGCCGAAACGAGGGCAAGGCACAACAGCCCGGACGCGGAGCGGCACACAAGAACCAACGCGGCCGAGCAACAGGCACCCACAAGACGAACGCGCGCAAGGAGAAAACAGGAGGCGAGGCGGAGGAAACCGGGGCGCATAGGGAAGTGGCCCGGAAAACATACAGGGCGAACGACACGCGGCGCTAGGAAAGAAGAAAAGGGCGAGGAACGCACAAAGAGGAGGCACGCAGGCGAAGGCAGGGCACCAATCGCAGGTATTTGAGCCGTGCAGAAACACACCACGCGGGGCAGCAAGGGCAACAGCCGAAGCGGATCCCGCCGCGGTGGTGCGGGAGCGAGCATGACGACCGAGGCACGCAGGCAGGCGGGGAAGCCACAGGCGCAAGAGACACAGAGGAGGCGGCGTTGGCCAAACAGCGAGACAGCAACAAGACGAGGGTAGAGGCAGGAAGCAAGAGGAGCAGACAAAGAACAGGTGATACCGCAGCGAGCAGGACAGGAGACAGCAAACGACAAGGAGATAAGAACATGGAAGAGGTAGACCGTTTGAAGAGAAGCGAAGACACAGGCGCGAGGACAGAGGCTCGAAGGAAAGGAGGAGAAACAGGCAGGAAGGAAGACAGAGAACCACGCAGAGAACCACAAACAAGAGGGAAGGAACTGAGGAGGGATAACAAGGCCAGGAACACGCCCAGGAGGAGAAGGCAGAACCAGCCGGCCCAGGGTGCCGGAACAGATCGATCTATGCAGAAGAGGTTCCAGGGAGGAAAGGGAGCGGGAACGAAGAAAGAGACCGAAGAAGCGAAAAGAGGGGAGCCAGGAGCAAGGGCAAGAAGGGGAGGCAGGGAGAGGCCGGGAGAGAGAGGCGAGCACACAGACAAGCAGACGCAAGCGAGGGAAGGGGGGAGCGGAAGGGGAGCGGCGAGAAGGCGCACGGGAGGGGATGGCGGGGGGCGGCAGGCAGAAGAACGTGAGGAGGGGGAGAGAAGAGGAGAGAGAAACAACGCGGGAAGGAGGCCGAGGGAAAACCAGAAAGAGAGGCCGGCCGGCCAGCCACACCAGTAAGAGCCGCGGAGCCGTGCGCGCCTGAAACAAAACGAGACAAGAACACCTGATAGACAACCGAGGAGAAGAGACAGAGGGTGAACAGAGATAGCAAAGGAAACGTGGAAGAAGCGGCAGCGTCCGAAGAGAGCTAGGTTTTCCGAGACCAGCCAGGAGACGAAGGCGAGACTAGGGCCGAGAGGTGCGAGACGAGAGAATCAGCGGCAGAAGTGAGCAGGCGGGCAGAGCCAGCGGGGAGGAGCCAGCAAGGAGACCAAGTGGACAGAGCGAAGGAGGAGGACGTAGAGTCCAAGCAGACGGGGCCAGCGTGGGTTCCAGAGCAAGGAGAGCCCTAAGACGCGAAAGCGAAGGAGAGCGAGAGGAACGCCAGAACAGCCCGCAGGCGGGGGAGGAAGAAAGCCAAATGGAAGAGCGAAAGGTCGACCAACCGAGGCGCAAGCAGGCGACGGGCGAAGGACGCAGATAGAATAAGGCAACGCCTCTGGTCCGGCCAGGTCCACACCAGATGTAGAGGCGAGGGGCCGAAAAAAACCGGCGAAGGGGAGGTAAAGACCGCCGAGGGAGAAGAGACAGAGGGCGGAGAGATGAGCCAAATAAAAGAGCGGGCGGGTAGAAGCCGGTCAGAAGCGCGAAGGTGGTAGCAGTGGCCGGACGAGTACCAATATGGAGTATCAATGGCGAGCATATAATGTAGTGCTCGTAGATTTGCAGGGAAGATGATGACATGCAGAGGAAGGGAGCATGGCGTTGGCAGTAGCAGCAGGGAGAAGACGAGGAGCCTGAACAAAGAAGCGAGAAAACGCCACAACAGTGACATATGGAACCGGAGGGGATCCGATGGGCAACGAAGAACGGAAAGGCCCAGTACTGGCGGGAAACACCACGAAGGAGAAGGGAGAGTAAGATGCAGCAAGGAGAGAGGAGCCCCGGGCGCATCTGAGCAGTAGCGAAGAAAGAGCGAGGACAGGCCAGAATGATGAAAGCCAGGCGGCCACATAGAAGGAGAAGAGCAAGAAGAGGCGAAAAGGTCGCACCACAGGGAGAAAGCGGAAGCAGCAGGCCGTACGGGCGACCCCGAGTCCACAATGCAGTAAATGGGGGCAATGCAACGCGAATCGTGAGGGTGCTGAAGGCAGGCTTAAACGAAGGAGTAGGAAGGCCGACGGCTGAGCCGTCTGCAGCCAGAAGAGCCCAGGACTAGGAGACGGCGTGTACGCACGATCGTAGCCGAGCGCGAGGGCAGTAAAGATAGAAGTCTACAGGCCGGCGAGGGGACGGACCGGCCAGTCGCGGCGGGAGAAGAAGACGAGCTCAGGCGCAGGCGAAAAAGGTAGGATCGAAGCCGGTTAACGGGTGCTAGGGATGCTCGGCAGCAGGGGGTGTGGGTAGAGGACGGATCTGGCAAGCGGTGGCGACCCCGGGGTCGTGAGTGGAGCACCAAGAGGGCAGGCAGAGGCCAGAAAGGGACCAGACGAGGGACACCGGACAGGGCGGCCCGCGGGAGACAAAGGCGACCGCCGAGCGACGCGGGATAGGTGTAGGGGGAGCACAAAGTGGCCAGGAACGAGGCGAGTGAAAGAAGCCCCCACGGGACCAGAGACAGAGGGGGAAGAACCACGGGTCGGATACACGGGGGCAGAAGAACTCGACAGGTCAAAACAGGGTCGAAACGGCGATTAAAGAGGAGAAACAGATCCATGGCAAGGGAGAGGAGAAAAGCCGAAGCAACCCAGCACTGAAGCCGCGACGAGAGGGAAAAATCAGTGAGGGCGACAGCAGGGGGGCGCAAGCGAAGAGAAACGACGGCAAGAGGAGCAGCGGCGACAACAAGGAGACCCGAACGCAGGAGCAGTCGCAGGGCGAGGGCTCATATACGAAGCAAAGCAGAAGCGAGGGCAGAGCGGTCAGGACAACAGGCAGGCCGAGGAGAACAAAGGCGTCGAAACAGAGCCAAGAACCACAGAACCACAGGAAGGCGACGCAAAGGGAGGGAGGAGGACAGCCGCAGGGACATTGAGCGCAAAAGGCAAGGCGAAATACAGGACGAAGATGGAAGGGAAGCAAAAAAGAAGAGGGAGCGGAATTTTGCGTAGAGCAATGAAGCGACCAGAGGAAAGCGAAGCATGCCACCGACGGATGGCGCGAGACACAAAAAGAGGAAGCCGCGGAAGACGGGGAAGCACCCCAGGCCAAGGACAGAGCGGGACCACCGCACGAGACGGCGAAAAGGAGACGCCGCAAGGCAGCAACGGCGAAGAAGCGAGGGTGCGCGGTTAGGACGCAGCCAAACGAAGGGCAGCCCCGCCCGCGGAAAGCGAGACGAGGATAACGCATGAGCGGGGCGCGGCAGGCGCAGGAACGCAACCGCAAAACAACGAGGCGGGGAGAGGGGGCCAAGGGCAAAGCGGCAGAGGGGCGGAGGGAAGACCTGGGGCGAAGAAAGCAGGGCAGAGCCGGGCAGGCACGAAACGGAGAAGTGCGGGCGAGAGCGCAAGAAGCCACCGGGAACGGAGGCGACGCAGGGGCCACAGAGCTGGGGCGTGACTGACCAAAAACCGGAGAACAGGCGAGAGGAGTGCAGGCGCGAGGATACACGAAAGATCACCAAGGGGCGCGCGCGGCAGCCCGAGGCCGCACAGGAAAGAGGGGGCGGCCGGCCACGAGCAGGGGGAGCGGAAAAGACGGAAGCGAGGCCTCCGCTGAGCGCGGCAGAATACAGGCCGAGAGGCGGCGGGGCAAGTAGACACCGGACGACGGGTGGCAGAGCGACGAGGACGTGAAAAAGGAAGCAAAGGAAGAAAGGACGGGACGGCGAAACAAGAAAGAACCCCGCACGGGCGAAAGTAGAGAAGAGGCCCTCCGGAAGGCAAACAAGGCCAGCGAAGGGAGAGGAGGGGAGGGGGGAGAGCAGGCGACGAGGACCAGGAAAGAGCAAGGAAGCAAGGAGGGCAAGGGCGCACCGAGACCCGCGAGGAGACGGCAGAGCGGCGAGGGCGGAGGGCAAGAGCCCGGGACGAAACGGAATAAAAGAAAGGAGGAGAGCGGTCCGCCCAAAAGGGTAAGGGGCGGGGGTAGTGATTACGTTGAGTAACAGGGAAAGCGACGCGAGCAGCAGAGGAGAAGTGCAGGCCCAAGACCGGACAGACCGGAAGAGGGGGAGGGACAGGCGCAGAGGAGGAAGGGGGCAGGCGAGCAGAGGGAAAGAGAGAACTAGGGACAGATGGGAGCCCGACGGTGCGGGACCAGGCCAGGTTGAGGAGAGGGAAGAGAGCGAAGCGGAACCGGCGGGGGACAGAGCGAGCGGGAGGGGGGTACCAAGGAACGGCGCGGGGCGGGCGGCGAGGAAGCGCGAGAAAGAGGGGGGAGGTGACAGAGCGTGGGGAGAGAGAGAAGTGCTAGCCGCCAGGGCGGAGAAGAAACAAAGCGAAAAGCAAGGCGAGGGCCGACGGCGGGTTCGAAAGAGTGACAGGACCGAGCGAGAGAAAGAACTCCAAAACGGCCACGAGGGCATAGAGAGGCCAGAGAGCAACACGAGAGAGAGGCAGATCGCAGGCCGGACGAGGTCACGGGCAAGAGGTCCGGGACGGGAGAAGGGGTAAGACACGCGAGACGCAAAAGCCGGTGCGAAAGAGAGCGGCAAGGGGCCGAGGCCGCGGGCAAGCAGAGAGGGAAAGGCGCAGTAAAAGAGCAAGGCAAGAACGCGGACGTGGGCGACAGCAACCGGAAAAGGGAGAGGCCAGCGACCAAGGAACGGTGAGACGAAGGAAGACCCGCAGCCCCCGAGCGAGGCCGAGGGGCGGGGCAAAAGGGAACGAGGGCGGGACGGGTACGAGAAAGGGGAGAGAACAAACGCGGAGCGAAGGATTATGAGGCCGGACAGGAGGAAAGCGGCGTCCCGGCACCCATGACCGAGGAGAGGCGGCAACAGAAGCACACAACGAAGGAGGCACCGGGGGACAGGAGGGGAGACACGGCCGCACCCTACGTCCTAGGGAACGGTCTGGGGTACGATGGGGGCGGGCGAAATACGACAAGGCGGCGACGGGCAGCCGGAAAAAAGCGCGGGCGGCGCAGACAAGCCGGGGCAGGGGAAGCGACGAGCGGTCGGAGAGGAGGAACAGAGTAGAAGGGAGGGAACGCGTGGAAGGAGTAAGCGCAACGGGATAGAGCCAGGAGAGACGAAGACCGGTGCAAGCCAGCGAGGCAAGACAGCAACAAGGCCGAGAAACCGGGCTGTGCCAGGACGGGAAGGGAAACCAAGGTAGAGAGACGAAGGGAGCGAGCACCAGCAAGGGGAAGGGCGAAGGTTAGGGACGCGCTGCACGCGCCGCAGCGCAGAGGCGACGCGGCAAACACACAGAGACAAAGCAGGCAGGCGGAACAGAGGCAACCAAGAAGGTGCAAGCAGTCAGGGCCCAAATGAAGAGAGAAGGCGCGAAACTGGAGGGCCCGAGAAAGAGGAAACGCAGGATGGGCACGCAATCCGCGGGGACAAGAACGCCGAAGTCAGCGCGTGATATGCGCAGCCGCGGGAGAGAGTAAGGAGCCGCTGGGCCCCGAAAGGTTACCGACCCCAGAGATGCTGATAGCACCCAAGGCAGGTGTGGCCCGGCGAGACTAAGCAAAGAGAGGACCACAAGGGCGCCTGGAGGCCGAGGAGCCAATCGAGTGGATGGGGAGAGATAAGCTCGCGCCGCGGCGGCGGGTCGTGCGAGGGTCCTGGCGCGAGGCCCCGGCGGCCAACCACGCCGGAGGTCGGACAGTGCGAGTCATGAGAGGCAGCGCGGAGCAACTGAGTAGAAACGCCGACGAGCGGTGGGGCAGCTTAGGATAGCTGTAACGGAGCCGGGAGCGTGGCCGAAGAAGCGAGGAGGCACGCGTAGGCAGGAGCAAATCTGACGGCTAAGCGGTGGGGCGGGCCGGGAGGACATTGCTCCAACAGAGCGCCTAGCGACGGCAGAAATTGAGGCCAGCAGACTTGAGACAACGAGCTACGCATATCGGAAAGCCAGAAAGAAGGTGATGAACGCAGGGGTGCAGTCGGTGCCAGGGGGAAGTGAAAGAGCGGGAGCTGAGGGTGAAACTAGGAACCGGAAGTTAATCGAATGGAGCGTAGGACGCGAAAAGGGGCGCGGGACCGGCGATAGACAAGGTGGACTAAAGATATGTATAGCCCCGGCGCGCGACAGGAATGGGCTGGTCGTGTGCCGAGACCGAGAGACGGCGAGCGAGGGAGCAGGAGGGAGAAGGACAGACTGGGGCAACAGGGCAGCCAAAGGAGAGAAAAGGAGCCCAGGAGCTAGACACCGAGCATATGGGGAGCGCCCAAGCCCAAGGGGACGAGAAGCACCAGCAAGGGAGTAGGAGCGGAGAAGGGCAGGCGCCGGGGAACGCAGGGAGAGCGCACAAAAGGCGCCAATAGCGCGGCGCAGGGGCCAAGCCAGGGGAGGGAACCGAAGTTTCAGGGGACGGGGAGAGACAACACGGTAGGGGTGGCATTGAAGCCCCGAGGCAGAGGAAAGAAGGAAAAAGGGCGGGCGGGCGGGGAGGACAGAAGAATCCGGCGGAGTCGGGAAGTGCAGGAGGGAAGGGAGGCGGTCAGCGAGGATCGAAGGGGAGAGCCAATAGGGGCGGAAGAGGGGCGAAGCAAGAACAAGAAGAGGCGAAGGGAACAGCGGGCACGAGCGCATGGAGAGAGAGGGAACGAAGACGACCGATGAGAAGGAAGGCGACGCAGGCACAGACAGAGCAGGAAGGGGGCATTGCAGAGGAGGGCATTGGGGATCAGGCCGGTGGGCGAAGGCGAAGGGAAGGTTGGGGATGCTAAAGGGCGAGGGAGAGCGAGAGATAGAGGGAGCACAGAGCAGAGGGAGCAGCGCCGGAGCAAGGGGCAGCATAAAGAGCGGCACGAGCAGCAAGGCGAGAGCGGGCACGAGCAGCAAGAGCGAGAAGCGGCAAGAATGAGAACGAGAGGATGGCGGGGCAGGCCATAAACGGGGGCGGAAAGACCTGGAACAAAGTAACAGAGGAGGGGCGCGAGAAGAGCCAAGCACGGATTCGGCTAGAGCCGAAGGAGCCGAGCAGCAATGGAACAGGAAGTGACCACACGATAGGCTAAAAGTGGAAGCGGAAAGGGAGGCCAAAGAAGAGGAATGTGAGAACGAGGAGGAGCAAAAGAGAGGAGACGAGGACGTGAAGAGCGGAGAATGGAGCCAAAAAAAGCCGGCGGGCGGCGAGCAACAGGAGACACCGGCAACGCAGAAGGGACCTAAACAGGAGAGACGCAGGAGAGAATGGCAACGAGGCCAGCGAGGAAAGAGACCCCGCCCGTGGGGGAGCCAGGAGCAGAACCCCACTGCAGCCAGTGAGAAAGCGCACGAGCAGACATTCGCAAGAGAGGGTGAGCAATATGGAGGGGCGGGGAAAGAAAGAAACGGAACTAAGGAAGCGCGGGCTGGAGTCAAGCAAGCGAAGCACGGGCGCAGGGAGCAGGCGCGATACTGCAGGAAGCGAAGCACCGGGGCACGGGGGGGTCGGGGCGGAGCAAGGAAGAAGCCGCGGGACGGGACGACGGAGAGGGCGCGGAGGGCGCGAAAAAGGGAGGTCGAGGAGGGGAGGGGAGAGGAGACGTGAGTAGAGCGAGGAGAGGGATGAGGCAAAGAGGGCGGCTGAGAACGAGGGAGGGGACCCCAGAAGCGGCGACCACCACCCAAGAGCAGGGGGCCGCCAGAAGCAGAAGCCCGGAGGGGCGGCCAGAGAAGCGCCGAAGGGGCCAGACAGCAAACGAGAAAGAGATGGCGTGAACCAGAAAGAAGGCAGGGCAGAGGGAGGAGACCGAGCCAGAAGGGGCGCGCAACGCAAGCAGGGAGGAGGCGAAGCAGCAATAGGAGGGGAGCGGGGTCGAACGCGGGCGGGAATCTGCACGAGAGGCGCGGAAAAGCAAAGAGAAGAGGGGGACGAACGAGAGAGCAGCAAACAAGAAGAAGGAAAAGAAGGGAAGAGAGGGAAACGCCCAAGCAGGGGGGAGCGCAGAGCAGCCAGATCTACGAGGAAAGGAGACGAAGGTGGGCGAGGAATGCAGGGGCAGGCGGACAGAAGCCGCCGCAGGGCAGACAGGACGCGACGCGCACGAAGCAGTATGGCCGGTGGGAAGAAGCGTAGCGACGGTTGGCGGAGGAAGTAACAAGAGAGAGAGGCGACAGAGCCTAGGCAGGCGAGAGCGTGAAGAAACGAGTAACAACCGAAGGAGCAAAACAGCGGCAGCAAAAGGCAACTCCGAAGAGGCAGGATCAAAGGCAAGAGGAAGTGACCACGGGCAAAGTGAAAGATGAGGGACAACCCCGTGCCAAGGGAGAGGGCAGAGCAAAGGGGCGGCGGCGAACGACGAAGGGAACCGCGCTAGGGGGGAGGGCACAAGCCACGGCCGGGAGCCACGGGGCGACAGCCCGGCCCCTTCTCGCTGCGCTAAAAAGGAGCAAACACGCAGGTCACCAGGTCAGGAGGGTGTTGTGTGAGGGAGTCGGATGACTTTGTCTACGCGCCGGCCGGCGGTAAATGTATCAGTAGAGGGGTACAGAGGACACAAAGGGACGGAAAAGAGACCAAAATAATAAGGCAGCAACCGGGCGCGCGAATAGCAAAGACGCGGAAGAGAGAGGAGAGAAAGGCAAAGGACAGATAGAAAACGACGAGAACGATGCAAGGAAAAGTAAAGATGAGGGGAGGACAGAAACAGAAGAGGAAAAGAAAGGGACAAAACGGGAAACGAGTGAAAAAGGAGCAGAATAGACCGACAGGAGCCAGAAAGCGGGAAGAAGCGACCAAACGAGGGAGAAATGACGACCAAGAAGGGGTGAACATGCGGAGGAGCGGAACGAGATGCGCAGGACACGGCAGTACCAAAGGTATTTGCACAGAGGGCAGGAGGCGAAACAAGAGAAGCTTGCGAACGAGAAAGGGAGGAGCAGTCGGGCAGGCAGAACGGCAGGAGACCAAGGGGAGCACGGGTAGGAGAGTCAGCCCTAAGGGGGAAGACACGACCGGGGACGGGCAACTACGGACAGGGTGGGAAAGGGAAACCAGGGAGGGAAAGCCAGGGTGGCGGAGACCGAAGCAGGGAACCAGTAGACCGACGACATGGCCATGCGTGCGAGGAAGAAAGGGTAAGGAACTGTGGAGGTGTTGTGAAATACTATGCAGAGTTTGAAGAGCAAGCGGCCTAAATATAGAACCAGGAGCAGCGACGATGTAGTGGAAGGGGCGGCCGCCGGACGAAGCAGGGACCGGCAGGAGGCAGAGGCAGGGCAAGGGGGGGCCGGAGCAAAACGAGAGTGGACCAAGGAACCAGGCAGAGCACGGAAGAGGGAGCCGCCGAAGACACCAGCGACGCCGAACAGGGGAAAGGGAGGCAGAAGGAGAGGGGCGCGGCCGGGAAGACAAGCAGGAAGGGGAAAGGACCAGAGAGGCCGAAAGGCAGACCAGCAGAAAAACGGCGGGACCAAGGAGAGGGGAGAGCAAGAAAACAGCAGGAGCGGCGGCAACAGGAGCGGAAGAGGCAACAGCAAGCCAAGTGGGCGCAGACCCAGACGGAAAACGAGGGCCCAGGCACGACCCAGGAACAAGCGACACCAAGGAAGAAGGGAGAACAAGGAGCGCAGAAGGACCACCAGGGGAGAAACCAGGCAGCAACGGAGGCGGCGGCCAGAGGGGGAAAAAGGCAAACCGAGAGCGGCAGAAGGAGGAAGAAGGGCACCGGAAAAGAAGAGGGGGCCAGAAAGGAGAGACCAGAAACAGGGGCACGAAGACCAGCAAGAGCGACGGGGGAGCAGCAAGGAAGGCAAGAAGAAGACAGAAGGGGCGGGCAAGAAGGGAGGGAGCAGCAAAACACCGAACCAGCCAAGAGAAAGACGGGGGCAGGGCGGGGGAGCCAGGGACAGAAGCGACCCCAGAGGGGGGGGCGGGCGCGGCGCGCGAAAAGGGCAGGCAGGGGAAAAGCGGGAGGCGGCAAGGGCAGCAAAGGGCAGACATGTACAAGCGGCAGAAGAAAAAGATCGCCCGCCGGGCAACGACGGGGCCCGTGGCAGCGCGCAAGAAGAGGACGACGGAGGGGACCGCGAAGCCGGAACCGCGAGGAAGAGAGAGAGCGAGCGCGCAGAGAGCAGCACAGAAGCGAAGGGGAAAGGAAGCGGAACGAGGACGCGCGGCGCGACCCAAGAGATGGGCCGGCAGGCCCGAAAGCCACGGCCGGAGCCGGGAAGGAGTCAAGGGCGCAGCCCGGGCCCGCCCGGAGGTCGTGCGCGAGGAGAGATGAGCGCGGGCAAGAGAAAGATGAGAGAGGCAAAAACCCCCCAAATAAGCGCGAGCGAGCGGAGGCAAAGCACAAGCGGGTACCGAGCGGGAGAGGAGCAAAACGCAGGGCACCGCAAGGAAAGGAAGGAACAGGCGGAGCAGGGGCGATGGACCAGCGGGAAGCGATATCAGATGCAGAAGGGTGAGGGAAGCCAAGGGGGGCGCGCGGCAGCAGGTGTATGGGATCCGGGCCATGGACAGGAACCGCAGGACATAGCAGGATAAGGATCGGACGAGGGCAGGGAGACGGAGAATGTAGCCAAAGACCAAAGCCGGGCGCGAGGGACCGGGAGAAGGAGAAGAGTGGTTGAGGAAAGAGCAAAGAAAGATCGGGGGCGGGCCGGCCGGAAAGAAGGGCGGCCAAGGAACGCCGAACCGAAGCGGGGCAAAAAAGCACGGAGTCGACGGTGGAGGGGGACGAGACAAAGGGCTGAGCACAGGAAAGGCGAAGGAGAGACGGGATGACGAGACAAACGCGGGGGGGGAGGAGCCACGGGGTTGGAGAAGGAGAAAGAGGGCGGCAGAGCCGCCCAAAAGCGAGGGAGAAGCGCAGAAGCGGACAAAGCGGCCCGAAACGCGGACGAAGGGAGGCCCGGAAGACAGGACAAAAGGGGCGGGAGCCAAGGAGCCAAGCAGAGGAAGAAGGGGACGACGGGCGCGAAGGGCGGAAGAGCAGGAGCGAGGCGAACGAAGGCGCGAGCAGTGGGACGCCGGAGCACCGAAGAAGGGAGTGCGGACACGGAAGAGAGGCCAGAAGAGAAGGAGGAGGAGAGAAGGGCGGGAGAGGGAGCCGAACCCGGGGGAGACCACAAGCGCAAAAGGACAGGGCCAAAAGGGCTGACAAAGGGGAGAGGGCCAGGGCGGGAGCAGAAGACGAGCCCCCCGGGAAGCCAGAGCGAGGGGCCGGGAGAGCGGACAGAAGGCAGAAAAGGGGCGGGAGAACAACCAGAAGGTGGGGCGGAAAAGCGGGACAAAGCACGACGACAGATGAGGCGAGGGTGGCAGAGAAAGGCGGGCGCGCAAGAAAAGGAGCCAAAAAGAGGGGAGCGGAAAGGAAAAGCGGGGGACGGAGAAAATTTAGTGAAGAGGGCAAGGCACAGGCAGAACAGGAGAAGGAGAGAGGAACAAGAAGAAGCGGGGAGGCGCGGGGGAAAAATAAGGGAAAGGGAAGAGGCGAGGAAGGCAAGCGAGGGGAAAACCAAGACGCGGAGAGAGAGAAGCGCAAGAAATAGCAACGAAGGAGAGCGGGGAGCCCAAGAGGGCGACGGGAACCGAAACCAAGAGGGCCAGAGGGAGGGGCACAGAGTGAGTAGAGCGGACACAGGAGGAAAAGAGGAGAAAGGGCCGAGAAAAAGGGAAAGAGAAAGAGGAATGAGCGCGGATAAGGAGCGAGATGGGGGCGATGGCGGGGCGAGTCGAGGGAAATGAGACCAAGCGCCAGCGAGAAGGAAAGGGACGGGCCACAACGACGGCAAAACCCGCCGAGAGCAAAGAGAAGCAAACGGAGTGGGCCCAACGAAGCGACGGGGAGGAGAAGCAGTGACGCGAACGGAAGCAACGAGAACAGGAGGCAGGCGAGAAGCAGACACGAGCACAAGGATCGGGATACGAAGGGAAAACAGACAGCGAATAGGGGCCACGCGGGCGCAGGAAGAAGCGAGCCAGGGAAAGCAGGACCAGGAGCAAGCGCGGAGAGAGAGGCTCGGAAAGAGAAACGGAGAGAGGAAGTCCCGGGCCGAAAGCCAGCCAGGGCGAAAGAGCCGGAGAGGAGGCCGCCAGGGCCAGGGGAGGGCAAGGACACGGGAACCAAAGGAGGGAGGCGGGAGGGAGCAAAGAAGACAGAGGACGAGACGGGCAGAACAAGGCGAGAGAGGAAGAAAAGAAGAGAGACCCCGGAGCCAGAAAGGACAAGCAACGGAGCCGAGGGCCAGCCAAGCGAGGGACAGCGGGAGAGGGACAAGAGAGGGGGAGAAAGCCGGGGGAGGGGACAACCGAGCACGCGGGGACGGGGGAAGAAGGAAGGGGAGCGAGAGACCGGGGCGGCGACACAGGCGGCGCCACGACAGAAGAGAGAACAGAAGAGAGAAGAGGGAGGGAGGCAGGAAAAAAAAAGGAAGGGAGGAGCACGCACAAGAGAACCCCGGGCCCACAGCAGGCACGAAGAGAGGGGGCAACGGCGAAGGAGAGCGGGGAAGCAGGCGAAGGAAGCAAACAAACAGAAGCGCGTGGCGGCACGGACGGGCCCGAGAAAGGCAGGGAAGCGAGAGGGGGCGAGCCAGGAGCGCACGCGACCCAAGAACGGAAGGGTGGACCCAGGGCCAAGAAAAGAAGTCAAGGCAAGAGGGGAGCGAGCAACACGAGGAGGAAGGAGGCGAAGAGGGCGCCAGGGAGACGACAGGCGGGGCGGCCGGGCAGGCAGCAGAGGGCAGGAGCACGGGCGGGGCGGACAAACGCCCACAAGGCAGAGGGACGAAGCCGGGGCGGACCGGCAAAAAGGGGGAAAAGACCAGAGCCGCAAAAAAGCGAGGACGCGACCGGGAAGAGGGAGCAACAGAGAGAAGAGAGCGTGCGGAGACGAGAGCGGAAGAAAAAAGAAAGAAAGAGAGGCGAGAGCCGGAAGCAGGGCAAAAACAAATCCGGAACGAGGCAACGAGCCAAACCAGAGTGAGGTGTACCGCAAAGCAGTCCGAGAGCAAGGAGCAGAAGGCCGGGGGGAGAGAAGACAATAAAGAGAAGGCCGGGAAGAGGCAAGAGGCCACAGCAGACATGCGGGCAGGCGCAATCCGAGAGGCTAAGCAAGGCGCAATAAGACGGAAGGCAAGGAGGGGGAGGAGGCGGAACAAGCCAACGCACGGAGAGACAAGAAGGGAAAACGCGACAACGGGAGCGCAAGGGACGGACTGAAGCGCGAGGAAAGAAACAGGCGTGCAGCGCGCACAAGCTGAACTTAGACCAGCCGCGGGACCAACACAAGCGAGTCAGCGAGGAAGAAGGCGGGCGCACGCAAATGAAACAGGCGACCACGCCAAACCGCCCGCGGCAAAGAAGAAAAGAAGGCCAAGAAGGAGGCAAGAGAGAGGAAGAGGGGGCAGCGAAGCCGCAGAGCGCGGCGAGGGTCCGCCGAAGCGGTTGGAGGGAGTGGCGCCGAGGACAAGCAGCGGAGGGGGACACGGACAAGCCCACGGGTGCGCCCAGGAGAAAGGGGATGGCATAGAAGACGCACGCAAGCGCGGGCCGGGACGGAACCGACGGCGAGCGAGGAGAGGGAAGGCACAGGCCCGGCAGAGCGGGCGGAAGAACACAGGGCGGGGAGCGCAAGGAAGGAAGCCGGAGCGGACCAAAAAGAACGCAGCCCCGAAAGGCAGGCAAGGGCGTCCACAACCGGATGGCCCGGCGTAGAGACGCGAAAACCGCCGGGGGGGGCGAAGCGCAAGAGCACGGCATGAGGAAGGAACCCGCCGCCCGGCGCCACACGGGCGGCGCGCAAGCCGCATGAGCCAGGGCCCCAAAACCACGCACCAGCAAGGAAGAGAGAAGAGCACCAGCAAGGCGAAGAAGGTGAGGGGAAGCGGGAGAACGCAGCGGGAAGCCAGCTGCGTACAAGAGCCACACCCGCGCGGCGGCCGAGGGCAAAACAAAGGAAGTGAACGGAGGCAAAAGAGAGGCGCAGACGGGGCAGACAGGCAGCAAACATGGCACAGGCAACGGACAGTGAGGGGAAGGACGCGGAGGAAGGGAAAAGATAACACAGATAAGCCGATCGAAAGCGAAACAGGCGCGCGCGCGCGCGCGCGCGGAAAGACACACAGAGCAGGCGGAAAGACAGGAGCCGCGGAAGCGCGGAGGAAAGAGCCAAGGGAGCAGTACGGCAGGCGGAGAAAGGGGGCACCGAAAGCGACAAGCGCGCAGGCGGGGCAAAGCGAAACACTGGAGCGAAAACGCACACAGCGAAAAGCGAGAGCGCGAGGGAAGGCGAGGGAAGGAGCAGGGCCGAACCAACGAAGCAGGCAAAGACCCCACGAAGCAAAGAGAGAAGGGCAAGAACAATACCAGGCGAAAGAGGGGAGACGAACGGAAGGGCCAAGCAGCACCGGGAGCCGGGGCAACAGAGCCGAAGGAGAGACGACGCGCGCGTGTCCAAACCAGGAGCGGGCAGGAACGCGAGAGCGCGGCGCGCGGCGAAAGGAACCAAGGCGGGAGGGCGACGCCAGCAGGGGGCGAGAGGAGAAGGAGAGGAGGGAGGACAACCCCAAACGAGGGGCGAGGGATCGAAGAAGAAAACGAGGGCGAGCGAGATCAGCAGCGGCGGCTCAGAGAGAAAGGGGGGACAAGAAGCCACAGCCAAGAAGGGCCGGCAAGGCGCACCGGGCGGGCGACCACAGCGGGGCAAACGAAGGGGGACCAGAACAGGCCGCGAAGGGGACCGGGAGGCAAGGGAGGCAAGAGGGAAGCAGGAAGAGGCCGCGCAAGCGGGGAGGAGAGGAGAGGAAGGCCGCCAGACGGCACGGGCAGAGAGGAGCGGGAAGAAGCGCAGCAAGAAGATGCCAGAGGGGAGGAGAAGAAGGAAACACAGGGAGAAAAAACACGAAGAAAGGCGGGCGGACACGGCGGACAGCGGCAACAAAGGAGGGAGGAGGAAAGCAGGAAGAGAAGGCGGGCGCAAACAACGAAAACGAAAGAAGGGGCGGGAAGGAGAGGACCGAGACCGGAACAGAAGGAGGCAGGAACAAAGAAGCGAGGCCAAGGACCGGGAAAGAGCGCAAGGGACGCGAGAGGAGAGAGGCACCAAGGGCACACGGCGGCGAGGAGAAGAAGGGAGAAGGAAGCAGAAAAAAACAAGGGCAAGAAGGGCCGACGGCGACAGCAGGACGGGAAAGAAGGGGGCCAGGAAAGACGGAAGGGAAGCGCGAAAGCCCAGCAACAAGGCGGGACAACGAGGAGCGAAAAAAGGGGGAGCGGAGAGCGGAGGAAGTGAAAGCAGACGCGAGGGGAGCAGCAGATGAGACCGCGAGGGGGCCGGGCCGAGGAAGCAGCAAGAAGGGAAACCAGAGAAAGTCGGGCAGAAAACAAAGCCAAGGGGGGGGCGGGGGGAGGGAGAGAAGCGGTAAGCAGACAGGGCGGAGGAGCGGGCGGGAGGAAGGGCAGAAGTCGGGCAGCCAAAGGAACGGGCAGAGAGGGAGCCGCAGCAGAGACACCAACAAGGGGGACCGGGCGAAGCGGGGGGAGCGGAAGGGAGCGCAGAGCGGGGCGCCAAAACGACGAAACACCGGGGAAAGCACGGAGCACGGGAAAGAGAACTAAGAACAAGACAGAGATGGCAGGGGCGCAGGAAGGGACAGAGGCAGCCGGACGGCAGGGAAAGGCAGGCAGCGGGCCAGGAAAGAAAGGGAGGGGAGGAGCGCCCCCCGCCCCCAAGGGAGCGCGACAGGGAAATCCAAGAGGCAGAAGAGCCAAAGCAAGGAGAAAGAAAAGAAAGGAGGGCAAAGAAAAGAGCGGGGCCGGAGGGAAAGGCGCGGCCCAACAAGAGCCGGAGGACAAGAAAGAGCGGAAAGGGAGACCGGCCGGGCCGGGGCGGAGGAACGCAGAGCGACACGAAGGCCAGGGGGAGCATGAAGCATGACCCAAAGCCAAGGGAAAAGGAGCGCGGAGGGGAGGGCGAAAGCCGGGCGGGAGAAGGACAAAGCAAAAGGCGGGCAGAGATCACAACACAGGGGACGAAAAAAAGAAAAAGGCCCAAAACGAAGACCAGGAGCGTGAAGGCCAGCGAGGAGAAGGACCGCGCAAGACAACCCGCGGCCGAGCGCAGAGGAGTGCAGGAGCCACAGAGAAGGAGGCAGGGGGGCGACCCAGAGGACACCGCCCGGACGGGCGGCGAAGGGGAGAACGGCGCGGGAAGGCGCAACGCGCCCGCAGAAGGCAGCAGTGAACAACAACACGCAGAGAAGAGGGAGCAAGAAAGAGCGAGCCAGAGACGAGCGAGGCCCTGCAAGAGGAAGACGGCGAAGGGGGCCGAACAGGCGAGAAGCAGCCCACCCAGGCGGCGCGCGGAGGAAGAGGGCGGGGCACCGGGGCAACGAGGCCCAGCCCGAGCGGCGAGCAAAAAAACCACAACAGGGACAGAAGGGGCGGAGACGGAGCAAGCTGCAACGGCAGGCACAGGACGAGAAAATCCGGCAGCGACCAGAGGGCAAAGAAGAAAGGAGCTAAGGAGGGCGGACGGACACAGAAGGGAGAGGCCAACGGCCGGAGACAACGGGCGCCGCCGAGCGTGCCAGCGGGGAAAGACACGGGACCAAACGGGGCAGCAGCAGGCAAGATGAGGTCGCGCAGGGGACGGGGCGGAGATGGGGCACGAAGCCAACAGCCGGGAGACATGTGGGGAAACGCCCAAAGGCAAGAAGCCCGGGCCGAGATACGCCAGGCAGGAAGGCGAGCGAACAAAAGGCCGGGCACAGGAACGGCGGGGTGTAAGGACCTAAGAACGCAGAGGCAGGAAAGGAAGCGAAAAGAGAGAACAGGGAGACGGGGAAGGAGACCAGCGCCAGGAGCGGAACACCACCCCAGGAAGGCCAGGAGAGGGAGGAATCTAGAGGACAACACCAGGACGACAAGACGAGCAACCCAGAGGAACAGCCGGCGCCAGGCGAAAGCAGGGCAGAGCGCCCTGCGAGCTCAAGAGGGTTCACTACCCCTGGGCCCCAGGCGGACGCAAGGGAGCGGGCGAGCTGAGGCGGAACAGGAGGGACCAACGATCATGGGAAACGGGTCACGACGGAGGCCAGGAAGAGGGAAGGAAGCAAGCGAGGAGAAGGACGAGAGCAGAAGGGAGCAAGCCGAGCAGGCACAGACCGGGAAGGGCGACCCAGATAGCAGCAAGAAGGGGGAAGTGACGTAAGGATGACAGTAGCAAATAGCAGGTCCAGACAGCAGGAGCAGGGAGCCGAGAGGACAGAGACCGGAAGAGCAGACGGGACCGGGGCGGAGGAAGGGACCGGGAGCGGCAAGCGGAGCCTCAGAAAGGCCGGCATGACGCGGGGGAGCAGAAGCAAACGGAAGGGACGCACGCAGAACGAACAGACGAAGGAAGAGGGGACCGGCGAAGAGGCAAAGAGAACGAGGAAAAGAACGAGGCAAGAGACAAAGGGGGGAAGGCAGAAGCAACACGGGCAGGGGACAACACAAGGGGGCGGCAGGCAGCAAGAAAGGAGCCACGGACGGAAGCGGGGACGCGAGGGAAAAAAGCAAACAGCGGGCGAGGCGAAGAGGCCCGAGTGGGGCGGGCGCAGGCAAAGACAGGGAAGAAAACGAGAGAGGCAGGCGACGGACAAGAGAAAGAGGAAGAAAGCACAAGAAAGAGGGAGAGGGGAGCGCAACCGCGGGACAAAGAACCGCAGGAACCGAAGAGCAAGCGCGGCGGCACCCAGGCAGCAGACGCGCCGGACGAAAAGGAGCGGCAAAGAGCGACGCAAACAGAACGAGGGGGAGAAAAGGAGGAACGCGGAAGAGCGCCAACAAGCAGAGACGAAGGACGAGGCAGAGAAGGCGGAAGACCGCAGGCGTGCGCAGGAGAAGAGGAAGAGAAGGAGGGACGAGAAGGGCGGAGAACGAGGCAGGAGGGAGATGAGAGGAGCCAGGCCAGAGGACCGGACGGGGACCAAAGAGGGCGCAAGGGCTAAAACCAAAGCATAAACACGGTCAAGGAGAGCGGCAGAGAACGAGGGGAACGCAAACCAACAGAAGAACGAGAGCAAGGGAAAGCGAAGGAACGGCGAGAAGGGAGGAAGACGAGAGCCAGAGAGAGCGACCGGGCCAGGCCAGGGACAAGGGGCACCGCGAAAAGGAGCAGGGGGACCACAGGCGGGACAGAGGCGAACTCGGGCGACGCAGGCACCAGGCGGGAAAGACGAAACGGGGACGGGCCGCGAAAGCAGGAAAGAGGCGAACAGCAGGCCGGAAAGGAAGGCGCGGGGGGAAGGCAAACCAGGCAGAAGAAGCGGGGAGCAACCACGCCCGAAGCGAGAAAAGAAAAGAGGACGGGCAGAACCAGGCGAGAGCAAGGCAGGGAAGGGAAAGACCAAGGGGCCGGCGGCAAGGCGAGCGGAAGAACACGCAAAGAGACGCGTGAGGACAAGGCGGAGGCGGGACAAGCGGGCGGGCCGACGCCCAAGGGAGCGACAGCACCACGCAGCCGGGCGCGCGCAGGCGACCTAGGAAAGACGGCGAAGCAAGGAAAAGAACAAAGCGACGATAGACCAACAGAGGAAAGGGGAAAAAGGCGACCAAAAGAGGGGCAGCAAAGCGAGGCGAATAAGACCACGGGGGGAGGCAGACGCGAGCACACCAGTTCGCGAACAAGGCAAAGCAGGAAGAGCCCAGCGGACGCCCAGCACGGGGAACCATGCAACAAACGGAGAAGCGGACAGGAGTACCGCAGGAAAAAGAGGAAGGCAACGACAGGGGCCAAGGGCGAGCGGCGGGAGCAAGGGGGGACAAGCGACACACCGGCGCAGAGAACCGGCAGCCAACAGGAAGGCAGACGAAAGAAGCGGGCACGGCAGGAGAGCGCCCAAGGGGACGAGGCACCGAGGGAGGCGCGGCCAGAAGGGGAGCGCGGAGGAGAAACCGCGAGGAACAGAGAGCCCAAGGACCCAAGAGGCGAGGCCCGGAGGGCAACGAAGGAAGCCGACGCCGGACGGCCCGACGGACCAGGGAGGGAACCGACCGGAAGAAACGGCGGAGGAGCAAAGGGAAGGCGGCAACAAACAAGAGGACAGGGAAAGGAGAAGACGGCCAAGAAGAACCAGCGGGGAAAAGGCAGGACGACAATGAAAGGCAAAGACCGGAGCAGGAAAGCGAGGGCAGAGGCCAGAAGGGGGACAGAGGCACGGGAACAGGGCGAAGAACGAGACGGACGCAGTGGGGGACGGGGAGGCAGACAGAGGAACCGGGGAGAGCGCACAGGGACGACCAGAAGGCAGCGAGAAGAGGGAAAGAAGCTCAGGCGGAGCGGGCAACCGAGCCCAACGAGGCACGCAAAACACCAGGACACAGAGGAAGGGGCAGACGACAGGGCAAAGAGAGCAAACGAGCACGGGGACGGCGCGAGAGGGACCGCCGGACAAAGAGGGGGGGGGCAGCCCGAAGGCCAGAGCCCAACGGAGGGCCGGCGAAGGGAGCACCGGGCGACCGCGGACAAAGGAAAGCAAGGGAGAAGCGAGGAGGCGGCGCAGCGGAAGGGGCAACAGTCGGAAGAGAAGGAAGGAAGGGAACGAGAAACAAGGCGGAACCAAAAGGAGACGGCCAAGAGGAGGGCCGACGGAGAAAGAAAAGCAGCCGGCCAAGGAAGCAAGACGGGCCCAAGAGGCGCCCACAACGGCCGGCAGAACAGCAAGGCGGGAGATAAGAGCAGTGCGAAGGGGAAAGGCCGGGAACGGGACAGGCCCACCCAAGCGAGGGCCGGCAGACAGGCAGCGGGAGAGCAGAAAACAGAACGCAGGATAAGGCACAACGACAGGAAGGGCGGTCCAGGGGCAGGAACAGCAGAGGAGAAGGGGACGGGGGCACGCGGAAGCGCAAAAGACAGGAGCAAAGAGGAGGGAAACGGGAGCAGCCACACAGGCACCGGAGGACAGGGAGAGGGCGAAAGCAAGAGACAGACGCAGGGAAGGAGGGCGCCCACAGCAGAAAGCGCGGCCAGGCGCAACGAGGCGAGCGGTGGACGGCAGACGGGCAGAAGGGCGAGGGGAGGAAGGAGCAACGGCGCGCAAGCGGAGCCCGGAAGGCGAAGAGAAGGCGGCGGGCGCGGAGCGAGGAGAAGGAAGCGGAAAGAGAAGGAACGCACGAAGAGAAGGGAGGGGCGAAGAGAAACAAGAAGCACGGGCGAAAAACGAGGCAAGGACGACGGCAGACAGGAGACCGACGAGGCCGGCCAGGCAGGCAGCCGGCAGGAAGAGCGGGGAGGAGTGACGCGAGCGGGACAGGACAGACACAGGAGGAGCCACAAGAGAGCGCCGACAACGGATCCCTGCAGGCGCACAGATGGGCAGACACGGAGGGAAAGGCGGTACAACCGAAGATGGCGACGGGGCAAAGGCGGCGGGGGCCAAGGGTAGCGGCGACGGCCAAGCGAAAAGGGCAGGGCGAGGAAGACGGAGCGGCAGAGCCGAGCGGCGAGAGAACAGCAGCCAGCGGGCACCGGGAGAGGAAAACAGGTGGAGATGGGTACGCCAGAAGCAGAGCAGGGACCGCGGGAAAGGCGCGGAACAGCAGGAGCGACGGAACAGGAGAGAAGGGGAGGAACGGGGAGCAAGGAGCAAGGCGAAACCAGGGGCAGGGGACACGAAAGGCCGGCGGGAGGAGATACGCAGAAGACGGGAGAGCAGGAAGCGAGGCCAAGGAAGGAGGGCAGGGGTGACCAAACAAGGCGGGAAGGCCCCGGCCAGGAAGGGAAGAGAAGAACGCGCAAAACGCGCCGAGGGCGGAAGGAAAAGCAGGGAAAAAAGGCACGAGAACAACGGAGGGAAAGAACGGCAGGCAAAGGGAACGAAGGGGGGCGAAACGCCAAGGGAGACCCAGGGAGGAGGCGGGCGCGGGAGCATGAGAGCACAGCGAACGAAAGAACAGCAGGGAGGGCGAAGAGAGGACACGGGAGGAGCAAGAACCAAGACAAGGAAGGGGCGCGGAAAGAGTCGAAAGGGCAGCGCGACGCCTGGCCGCAGAACGGTGAGCAGGAAGAGAAGCACAAAACGAAAAGCGCGAGCGGACAGAACGCAAAGCGGCGGGCGGGGAGAGAAGCAGGCGGGAGGGCGCAGCGGGAAAGGCAGCAGGCAGACACCAGGCGAGGCGAGCGACAGAGCCACGCAGGCACACGGCCACAACCGGCGGTGAGAGAGACAACCGGGGCAGAGACCACATCCGGGAAAGGCACGCGGCCGCAAGAACCGGGAAGCAGCTGGCGCGCCGGAACCGGCCACACACGGCGGGACAGAGGGAAGGGCAAGACGCAAGACAAAGGGCAGAAAGCCAAGAAGGCCCGGAAGCGCGACGCAAGGCAGAGGAACGCGCCAGAGAGGGCAAGAGACGCCAGCCGGGCGAGGCAGACAAGGGGGCGCAAAGCCCGCGCGGACAGAAGGGGGCGGCAAGCAGGAGCCCAAGAGAGGCAAGGAGGCCAGGAAAAACAAGAGCCACGAAGAGCAAGGCGGGGGACACGCGGAGCGCCGACAAGGAAAGAGAGCGGGCAAGCAACGCAGGGGGCGAGAGTACGGCAGTAGCGCAAGGAAAGGACGAGGAGAGAAGAAGCAAGGAGGCGCGGCAACACAGAGAGGGCGTGGGGCCGAGGACGAGAGGAAGAGAGAAGGCCGCGGAGCAGCGCGAAGAAGCCGAGCGCGCGGACGGAAGGGAAAGAGAAGCAGAGGAGGGCGAGGGCGGAGAGCGGCAAGAGAGAACGGGCCCGGCAAAGGAGGGAGAGAGGCAGGGACACCAGGACACCAGGCGAAAACAGACAGGAGAACAGGAGGCAAGGAAACCATGGCACAACAAAAAAGAGCAAGGAAGGAGGGCGACGAACGAGGGACGAGGCGAACAAGGAGGGACAAGGTAAAGCGCGAGGAACGCGGAAGAGGAGGCAAACAGCGAGGGACAGGGACGCACGGCGAGGCGAAGAGGGCAAAGCAGGGGGCCGGAAAGAAGGCAACCGGAGGAGCCCGCACGGGAGCAGGAGGGAGGAGGGGGCGCGCGGGAGCCCGAAAAAGAAGAAGAAGACGAGAAGGCAAAAACCAGGGCGAGAACGGCGGCGCAGGAAGCGAGGCAAAGCACAGGAGGGAACAGAGCGGAGAGGGAGCAGAGACGAAGGAGAGAGACCGGCACAGGCAGAGAGCGGGCAGGACGTCAGGCAGGCGAGGAGGTGAGGGAGGAAGGCAGCCGCAGCACGAAGAGACCGGCACAGCAGGGAGGACAGGCGGAGCAGGACCAAGGAAGGGAAAAAGGCGGAGGGGGGAGCCGCGAGGAGAGCGTCAAACGCGAACAGCAGAGCAACAAAGGCAGGCAGGCGGCGCATAAAGAAGCGCAGAGAAAAAGGGCGACGGGAGGCGGAGGGAAGGCGGGGAAAGGCGCGGAGGGAAGGGAAAACCAGGGAACCACCAGAAGGGCCAGGACCGAAAGGGCAAGCGCGGGCGGACAGGCGAAGAGCGCGGAGAAGGCGGGCGGCGGCCGGGGAGAAAGACACGAGAGGGGAGGGAGGACGCCGCGGCAAACGGGACGGAGGCGAGGGAGGCAAAGAAGACCCGAGAGACGCGGGCAGCGAGAAGGAAGGAGGAGGGACAGACAGACCGGAAAAACAGCAGGAGCCACAGAGACGGGCGCAACCAAAAGCGGCAAAAGGGAAGAGGGGGGAGTAGAGAGAGAGGGGCAAAAAAGCAGCCGCCGGGGCCCAGGGAAGGGACCACGGGCCAGGAACGAGGGGCAAGGGAAGACACGAGAGGGGGAGCCGAAACGGCGGGAGGCACCGGCGACAGGACAAGACCGCGCGCCGGAGACAGGAGCGGCGCGGGGGGAAGACAATAGGGACCGGAACGACAGACGGCAAGAAGGGAGGAGGAGCGCGCCAAACAAGCACAAGCGGAGCGGCAAAGGGCGCGAGCGAGGAAGAAGACCGCCCGGCCGCGAAGCGGAGCCAGGAGAGGGGGGGAGGGGCAGGCACGCCGGGGGGAAAGAGCCGCGAAAGCAAGGGCGCAGGGAGGGGAAGGAAGGAGGACCGCGGGACCAAGAGGGGAGACGCAAGCGGGGGACGGGGCGGCGGAGAGCCCGACGAAGGGGAGGGCCAGGACAGAGGGACAAAGAGGCGGAGCCGCGGAGCGAGGCAAGGCCGGAAGCCGGCCGGCCAGGAAGGGGGGAGGGCGGGCGCGAGAGGAGGAGCGGCAGCGCAAAGGAAAGCCAGGAAACAAGGAGCCGGCAAAGCGAAACGGGAACGGGCGCAAGGCGCAGAGGGAGAAGCCGGGGCACAAGGCGCGGCGGAGCGCGAGAAAGCCACGCAGAAGCAAGGGGCAAGAGGGCAACGAGGGCGCGAGGGGCGCAAACAAAGCCCAAGCAGCCCCGCGCACGGGGGAAGAACAGAGAGGGACGAGGGAGACGGGAGCGAAGGGGGAGCGGGAGCCGGGAGAAAGGGGACAGGGAAAGAAAGGGCGCGGGCAGGGACGGACCGACGGAAAAACAAAGAAACCGCAGGGCCAAGAAAGCAGAGCGGCGACCAAGACAGGGACCGCGCAAGCGGAAGCCCGGGGGAAGGAAGCGAGGCCGGAACAGAGAGAACGGGGGCGACGGCAGGAACAAAAAGAAAGAAAGGGAGCACGCGGAAGGACAAGACGAAGCGGGAGAAAGGGCCCCGAGGCGAAGCAGGCAAAAAGAGGGGGCGGGACAGAGCAAGCGACAAAAAGAGAGGGAAAAGAAAGGGCGGCCAAGAGGAGGGGAACCGAGACCAAAGGGGAGAAGACCGCGGGCCGAGCCAGGAGACAAAGGGACGCGGGGCAGGCCGAGGGCGGGCACGGGCGGACGGGCCGAGCGCCGAGAAAAAAAAGGAAGAGGAGGGGAGGGGAAAGAAAGAGGGAGGGACAGAGCAAAAGCAGGGAGGAGAAGAAGGAAGAGGAAGCGGAGAGCGAGAAGCGAACCCGCAGCGGGAGCGGGGAAGGCGAAGGGGGAGAGGAGACGGCGAGGCAGCAGAGGGGGAACGGCGCGAAGGCAAAAACCGAACAGGAAAGGGGGGGGCAGGCGGCGCCGGGAGGGAGCCCAAAGCGAAGACAGAAAAAAAAAACGAAAAAAGGGACGAGGGAGGGGAAAAGGGAGGCAGAGCAAAGCGGAAGGCAAAGAAAGCAAGGGGGCCCAGAACAGCGAGGGCAGCCGGGGCGGCGGAAGGCACCCCAAAGGACGGGCGGGGGAGAGGAGCCCGCGAGAAAGGGAGGAGGCGCACAAAGCGGGCGAGGGACGGCGGGCCCGAGGGGGACGGGCAAGAAGCCGGAAGAAAAGAAGGGGGGGGGCCACCGAGCGGAAACAAGAGGGCGAGGGCGCGAGGAAACCAAAGGCAGCGGGGAAGAGCGAGGGGGCGGCAAGCGCCCCCGAAAAAAAAAAAGGGAAGAGCGAGGGACGAGGAGAAAGAGACGGGGGGAGCGGCAGACAGGGAGCCCGGACGGAGACGCAGGCAAGGGAAGGGGGGAGCCAACGGGAAAAAAAAAGGAGGCGGCGCAAGGCCAGAAGCAAGGGGGGGAGGCAAGGGCGAAGGGACGGGACGGGGGGAGACAAAGCACGAGAAGGGAGAGGCGGCCGCAAAGGGGGCAGGGAGAGGGAAGGGAGGAAGGCCCGGGGAAGAAAGAAAAGGGGGGGAGCAGAAGAGGAAGCAAACGAAAAGAGCCCGGAGCGAGGGCACGGGGGAAAGAGAACGAAGCACACGGGGACCACGAAAACGAGACCCGCGACAACAGAAGGAGGGGAGACGAGCGGGCCAGGGGGCGAACAAGGGCGGGAAACGGAAGCAAGAGAGGAGCAGAAGCAGGAAAGTGGGGGGGGCGGACAGGGGGGGGCGCGGACGGGGAGACGGGAGAAAAGAGGAGAAGGAGGGGCAGGGCAAGAACAAGCGGGGAGCGGGGAGCCGGGACGGAGAGGCCCGGCCCGAAAAGAGCCAGGGAAGGCGGAACAGAAAAAGGAGGGGAGGGGGGACAAGAAGCCAGAGCGCCCAGGGCGGGGGCGAAGCGACGCCGGGGCCGAGGCAGGCAACGGCCAAAGCGGAGGAAGGCGGGGGCGAGGGGAGCGAGGGAAAAAGCCGGAGGGGGGGGGCAGGACGCAAGGGGCAAAGGGCAACACAGGGCGGGGAAGAAAGAGGAGGAGGAGGCGGAGAAGAGAAAAAAAGAGGGGGTGTGGAGGCCCGGGGAGGAAAGAAGCGAGAAAAGGAAAAACAGAAGAAGAAACGGACACGCCGAGCAGAGGGAGGGAAAAGAGCCGGGGGCGGCGGCAAGAACAAGCAGGGGCGGGGGGCGCAGCAAAGAAAGCAGGGGAGCGAGGAGGCAGCAGGCGAACAAGGAAGGGCCGGGCGAGGCGACGGGCCAGCCGGGGGGAAGAAAAAGAAAGAACGGGGCGGACGAAAGCAAAGCAGGGACGCGGGCGAGGGGAGAGAGCGGGTGGCGAAGCAGGAGCGAAAGGGAAGGAGGAGGGAGCAAAGAAGCGGCGAGAGGTAGAGAAGAAAGAAAGAGAAGGAAAAACCGGGAGCAACCGGGACGGCACGCGGCACAGAGGAAGGAGCCGGGGAAAAGGGGGAGAGAGAGGGCGGAGAAGGGGACGAAAGCGGCGGAGGGCGAAGCCGGGGGACGAAGGAGAGGGACCGAGGGGGCGAAGCCCCCGCGCGCCGGGGCGGCGGAGCACGGGAGAGGGGCCCGGGCGAAGGCGAAAAAAGCGCGAACCCCCGGGCGCAGAGGGAAAGGGAGGGAAGGGAGAAAAGAAAAGCCGAAGAAAAGGCAGAAAGCGAGCAAGGAAAAACCCCGGAGGGGGGAGGCAGCACGGCCAGGAGGACGGCCGGGAGCAGGAGAGAGGAAGCCGAAGAGGAAGAGAGAAACAAAGAAGAGCACGACGGGGGAAACGAAGAGAGGGAGAGAGGAAGCAGGACACAAGCGCCAAGAGCAGGGGGGGGAAAAGAGGGGAAGAGAGGCGCCAGGGGGGGACCACAGAGGCCGGGGGGACACCAAGAAAAGAAGCGGGGGCGAGAAAAACAGAAGGAAGGGGCAGGAAGGCAGGGGAAGAAGAGGCGGAGGCGGGCGGGAACAAAAAGGAGCGCGCAGACCGACAAGGAGGGAGGGGAGGGACCAGACAGAGGGGCGGCGACCCCCAGAAGGAAGGAAGAAAGGAGGGGAGGCCGAGGCAGCGCGGGGAGCCAAAAGAAGGGCCAGGGGGGAGGCGAGGGGGCAGGAGCGGAGCGGAGCAAGGCGGAAGAAGAGAAGGGGGGGGGAGCGAAGAAAGCAGGAAGGGGGCGAAGACAGGAGGAAAGAGCGCAGCGAAAACGGACAGCAGCGGGCCAAACAAGGGCGAAGAGAAAAAAGAGCACAGGGAGGACGGGCAGAACAGCGACGAGGGGAGGGAAAAAAAGCAGAAGCGGCGGGCAAGGGGGCGAAGAAAAAGCGACGCGAAGGAAGGGCAGAAGGAAGACAGAGCAAACGAAAGAGAGGAAGCAGAACAAACAGGGGGGGCGGGGAGAAAAGGGCAGGTGGAGGGGGGGAGGGAGAGAAGGGGAAAAGGAAGAAAGAAGGGGAAAGGAGGCCGCAAAAGCGGGCGGGGGCGGGGCGAACGCCCGCAAGCAAAAAGCCGGCAAGGCGCAAAGGAGAAGAGAAGGAAGCAGACCGGACATGACAAGAGCGAAAGGGAAGGAGAGGGAGAGAGCAAGAAAGGCAGGGGGAGGCGACAGCTGACAGGCGGAGAAGCAGAGCAACAACCAAGGCCAATTATTGATGCAAAAAGCGGCGACCAGGACGGACAACCTAAGGTCGGAGGAGGGAGAAGCGGGGTGCGAAGAGAAAGGCAAAAGGGAGGGGAGCATAGGAGGGAAGAAGGCAGCGGCGGGGCGTGACGCGGCCGAGGGCCACGGCAGCACGGCAGACCAGCAGGCCGAGGTCGCAGAAAGAAAAGGGCAAGGACAAGGCCGAAGGAAGAAGGGACGAGGGGGAGCGACAGGGGAGCAAGCGGGAGGGACAGCGATAGAAAGGGGCGTGAAGGAAGGCGACAGAAAGAAGGAAGCGAGCGGGGAGACAGAAAGCAACGGAGCGAAGCAAGACAGGGGAGGGAAACGCGCGCGAGAGAGCAGAAAGGAAGAGAGGGAACAGAGAAGGCCAAAGGCAAAAGAAGCGACGGGCAGAAAGCAGGCAGAGAAAGACAGGCAGCCCCCGACGGGCAAGAGGCCAAGAGGAAGCAGGAACCGGACAGGTGGAGAGAACAGCAGTGCGCAGAGCGCCGAGAAGATGCGCACAGGAGGAGCAGACAGAGGCGAAAGGCGCAGAGAGAAAGGCGCGAAGCCAGGCGAGCAGAAAGGCCCCCCGGGCCGGAGACAAAAGGACAAGCGAGGGCACCGGAGCCACGAGAGCCCGGGGGAGGAAGCAGCGCCGGCGAAGAAAGCGCCGGAGACGGGGGGGGACAAAAGCCAAACAAAATAGGAACAAACGAGGGAAGCAGGAACCCAGGGGGCGGGGCGCACGGAGACAGACAGGAGAGCAGCCCAGAAGAAGAGCCGGGGAAAAGGGGCGGGGGGGAGGAAGGCAGGAGCCCCAGGGGCAGGCGGGCGCGAGAACAGTTAAGCGCAACGGAAAGGAGAGCGAGCAAGAGGAAGACCCGGGGCAGACGCAAAGAGAGGAACCAGACACAGCAAGCGCAAGAAGGGAGAGACACGACGAACAAGGAGAGAGCCACGGAAACGGCAGACCCGCGACGCGGCCGGCAACCACAGAACAGGCCAGGCGCGCCAGCAACCGAGAAACGGGACCGAGGAAGAGGCCACGGCCAGCGGAGGAAGGAGCACGCGGCAACGGGAACAGGAGGCGAGAAAAAGAAGCACGCAAAAGGGCAGCAAAAGAAAAGGCAGAGGGAGGAGCAGGAGAGCGAAAGGGGCAGAAACGCCGAGCAAAAGGCACGCAAACGCCGGCGAGCAGCGCAAGAAAACGAGAAGAAAGGGGAGACCAGGGAGCAAAAGGCAGAAGGACAAAAACGAAGGCGAACGGGAAACGCAGGACAACCGGAAGCGGAAAACAGGGAGCGACAACCCACGGGAGAGACGAGGACAGAAAGGCGAAAGGGGAGGGGGGGCGGGACCCAGGGAGCGGGGGAAAGGAGGAGGAAGGCAAGCGGAAGGAAAACAGAGAGGGCGCGGAGGAGGAGCAAACGCGCGGCGGAGGGAAGGAAGCAGAGAGCGCGAAACAGGGGGAGAGCCGCGGGGGACCGACGGGTGGAGGAGAGGAGAGAGGCAAGGCAGGCGGGACGGGAAAACGGAGGGCCAGGAAGGAGGGCGAAGGAGGAAAGGCGGGAAAGGGGGGGGGAGGAGGCCGGAGAAAGGCGGGCGGACGCGAAGAAGGGACAGGGGGGAAGCGAGCCGAGCGAGGCACGGGCGAGCGGGCCCGGCAGGGGAAGAGCGGAGGGGGGGAAGGACGCAGGCGGGGCCGGGGAGCGGGAAGCGAAGGAAAGACCCGGCGGGAGGGGAGGAGGGGGGAGAAAAGAAGGGGAGCGGGCAGGAAGGCAGCAGCCCGAACAAGCGGTGGAAGAGGGAAAGAAGGGGGAAGCAACGCAGTGCGGAACGGAGGGGTGAGAAAGGGGGTGTCAGTGCGGCGAGGAAGATTAAGAGGTGGAGAGAAAGGAGAGGCGTGGCGTCAGGGAGACGGCGCCAGAGCTAATGCCAGAGAGGAAAAAGGAAAGGAGGGAGGACGGCAGAGACGACCAAGACCGATGGAGCCATAGGGACGAGGCAGGATGCCAGAGGGAAGCAGATGTCCAGACCGGGCCAAAAGGAGCCGGATTAGGGGAGGGGAAAACGGCGGGGGAAACGAGGGGGAGAAAGCAACGGGCGACGGGAAGGACAGGAGGGTCGGGGGAGGCGGGGACCCACCAGAACCACCGGGATGCAGAGAGCAAAAGAAGAGGCGCGCGGCGCGACAGAGGGGGGTCGAGGCCACGAGGACCCCAAGGGAGGGAAAGGGTGAAGATAAGAAGAGAAGTGAGAAGAGAGCACAGGAGGGAGCGCGAGCAGAAAGAAGGGGGGCAGGGAGCAGAGAGAAGGAAGCGAGGTTGGGAAGGCCAAGCAAGAAGGGGGAACAACGGCGGGAAGGAGAGAGGCGGGAGAGAAAGGGAAAGGAGCAAGGGCGAACAAGGAAAAAAAAAAGGAAAAGGAAGGGGCGAAAGAGGGGACCAAGGCCGAGCAAAAGGGGAGCACAGGGGAAGGCAAGCGGGGCCAGAGAACGAAAGAACAAAAGGGAGGGGTGGACCAGTGGGATAAACAAGGAAGGAGCACCGAAGGAAGGGTCGAAACCCAAGGAGGCAAAGCAAAGAGAAAAGAAAGGAGACCGGAACAAGGAAACACCGGGGGCAAGGGGCGCAACAACGAGAGCAGAAGGGGGAAGAAAGAAAAAGCGAGGCGAGGCGCGAGACAAACAAAAGAGGGGTGAGAGACGGCGCAAGAAAGGGCGAAGGAGGGCCCGGCGAGCGCGGGGAGAAGGACCCAACGGTGAGGGAGGTAGGACGAAGGAGAGGGCGGTGTGGGGTGGGGGCAGGAAGTTAAAGAACAAAAAAAAAAGGACGCAAAGCAGAGGCGAAGGGAGGAGTGGGTGAGGCGAGGGGCCACGACAAGACAGAAAGGCGAAGCAGGCGGGGGCGAGCCGGACGAGGAGAGAAAACCGCGGAGGGGGGTGGAGGAGGGGGGCGGCAGGGAGGGCGAGCCCAAGGAGGCAGGCGAGCGAAGCGCCAACCCAAGGGAGGGGCGAGCCCGAAGAGAGGGAAGAGAGCGGCGGAAAGGGGGCAGGGGACGAGCCGAGAAAGAACCAAACGGAGGCAAAGGCGGCCGCGAGGCGAGAGGGCCGGAGAAAAAGGCGCGCAACCGACAGGAACGGGGCAGGAGAGGGCAAAGAAGGCGGAGGGAGGGAAGGAAGGCGAAGGGAAGCAAGGGAAAGAGAAGCCAAAGAAAGGAAAAGGGCGGGCCCAGGAGCGAGCGGGGGCGAAGGGGGGCGCCACCAGGCCGGAGGATGAAGGGCGCGGGCGCGAGGCAGGGGGCGCGCACAGGACCCCCGGAGCAGAGAACGAGAAAAATATGGTAAGAGCGGCGCGGGAGAAGAGACAAGAGCAGAAATCCGGAGGGAAAGGAGATGCGAAGAGGGGTAAGAGGATAGGACCAGCAACAGAACAGAGGCAAGGGAACGAGAGGACGGACAAAAGTGCAAGGCGGGCGGAGGGGAGAGCGGGGGGAGGGCAGGGGCAGGATCCAGGGGGGGCCACCAATTGTTGGACCAAAACGCAGGGCCGACTGTGGGGACAAGAAGCAACATGGACGACGGGGACGGCCTCGGCGAAAGGGGAGAGCGGTGAGAGGCAGGGCCGAAAGGCAGGGCGGGTGGGACGGTAAACGGCCGCCGAACGGTAAGGGGTGGGAGCGAGGGCCGGAAGGCTAGGAACGGGAGGCGGGGCAGCCGGTGAGCGGCCAGGGGTGAGATCCTGTGTCGCGGGCGGCGGTCAGGAGAAGCCACGCAAAGAGAGGCCGGGAAAGGCAGGAGGCGGACAAGCGGGGGCAAGGGGCGGGGGCAAAAGGCAGGCAAGGCGCCGGGGTGTGCAGAAGCGGGGGAGGGGCAGCGGAGCGCTGGGCAGGAGAGGGGCACAAGGGAGCAGCAAAGCGGGCGGGGGAGCGGTGGAGGGCAAGGGGGGGACGATGGGCGGCAAGCGAAGCGCGGGAGGGAGGGGGGAGGCCGAGCGGAGCGACACACCCGAGGGAGAGGGGGGCGAACGCAACGGAGAGGACGCGGCGGGAAGGGCGGCGAGGGGCGTGGACACAGGGGAGGAAGCAACGGAGGCGGCCAGACCAGGGGGGGAAGACCACGACGGAGCCGAAAGGGAAGGAAAGGAAAAAACAGCAGGGCGGAGCAAGGGAGAACGCGGAGAAGACGGCAGCCGGAACGGAGCGAGACAAAGCGGTGGGGGGAGGCGGGGCGGGGAAAGGGGGGCAAAGCAAGGCAAGGGGGGCGAGGGAAGAAAGGGAGAGAGCCCGAGAGCGCCAAAGGAGAGGGAAACCAAAAGCAACGAGCGGCGGGGGGGCGGAAGGCGAAGGAGGACCCGAGGATGGAGTGAGGGAAAAAGAGAGAATGGGCGGAGGAAAGGGCGCAGGGAGGGGAGCAGCTAAGCCGAGGGAGCAGGAAGAAGAACGTGCCGTCGAGGAAGGGCGCGAGGACAGAGGAGATCTGACAGGCCAGCAAGGAATACGGGTTGAGACGGAGCAAAAGGCATGAGATGGCCAGGCAATTAAGGAGGAGCAGGGTGCTTGGAAAGTAACAGGAGGGCGAACCAGCGCGCGGAATCGGATCGACCAGAATAGGAAGATGGGGATTCAATATAGAGGCAGAACGGAGGATAAACCGCATGGCGGGCGGAAATAAATGCGGGGGTACGAGAGACCGGGGAGGCGGATAAGAGCGAACGAGAAGAGAGGCAAACGCAAGAAAGCCCCCAGGAGGGGGCAATGTACACCATGGCAAAGGGAAATGGAGGCATCGACAAAGGAAGGGAAATGTATGGTGCGCAACACTATAGACGGTCTCTGAGTAGTCCGGTGCGAGTGGCCGGAGAGAGTGGACGCGCAGCCCGCAGGGGCAGGCGGAAAGGGAGCGAGGCCGGAGGAACCGGGGAGCAAGGGAGAGCAGGACAAGAAGCCAGGGTACCACATAGGGGGAAACGGGGAAGGACGCGAGGCAGCAACAGAGCGGCAAGGAGAGGAGTGCGGGGAAGGAGACGAAGAGAAAGGCGAGGTCGGGGGGGCAACAAGCAGGCCTATTATATGGAGGCGCAAAGGAGAGCGGAGGGAAAAGCAGGCAAGGGGGAAAGCCAGGCGCGCTGGCGAGGGAGCGGCCCGAGCAAGAAAAGAAGAGCAAAAGCGCAGAAGGGACGAGCGAGGCAGGCAAGACGGGCCCGGGGGCAGAAGCGACAAGGGAAGACAGGGAAAAGCAGGGGCAAGTAGATCGAAGACCCCACCCCAGCCAGCGTGGATAAGAGGGGGGCAAACCGGCACGCGGGGAGACAAGAGACGCCGCGGGCAAGGAGTGCGAGCGCGCGCGACGAGGAGGGGAAGGCAAAGAGGCGGCAGGACGCCAAAAAAGGCCAGGGCTCCGACAGGCAAAGTAAGAGAAGCAAAGAGGCGGCTGGGGCCCGCGCGGAAGGCGCAGCGAAAGAGGGGAAGGCGAGGCAGGGCGCGGGAAACAACCCGGCAGGGACGAGCCAAAGCGGAAGGAGCCGGGCGGAGCGAACACAGGGCGAGGCAAAAAGAGAAGAGCGGGCACGGAAGGCGGGGACACAGGGGCACAGAAAACCCGACAAGAGCACAAGACCGAAAGAAGGCGGGAAGGGGCAGAGCAAGCAAGGATAAAGCGAGCGAGCGACTGAGTGGGCAGCGGCAGGCGCGAGAAAGAAGCCGGAAAGCGCAAGCAGGGGCACGGACGACGCAAAGCGGACAGGAACGGGCGTGGCACAAGAGAGCGGCCAGGAGCCAGACATAAATGCAACAGAGGGAAAACAGACCCGGCGAGGTGGCGGGCGGGAGCGGGCAAACATGCGAAGACGAACGCGGAAAAGGACGAAGGAGGCAGCAAATGGCGAGGGATTAACGGTGCGAAAGACCGCGGCGAGGAAGATAAATGCGAGACCGCTAGCTCCTAAGTCTGAGGCCGCGGAGGGCCAGAGCAGGGATGAAAGGCAGTGAAGGGAATGGATAGGGCAGCCCGGAGGAAGCCAGGGCTGTCCGGGGTATAAGAAGGGAGAGGCGCAAGCGAGTGGGGAGCGGAGAGCAGAAAGCGTGCTGAGGAGCACATGGGGAACATGAACATTACAGAGACGGGAGCGGAGAAAGGAGAGCGGCGACAGAAGGGGCGAGAACGTGGTGATCAGAGGTGGGAAACGGCAGCAAAGAGAGACCAAGCGGCACAGCAACCGAGAAAATGACACGGGGCAAGGGCGGGCGAAGAAGGAGGCGACGGAGGAAGAGCAAGCGGCGGCAGCGGCCGAACAACCGCTTTTGTCCGGGAGAGAGAGCACAGAAGAACAAGGGGGGAGAAGGGGGGGAAGCAGGAGCCGGAGCAAGGAGGAGGCAGTGGCAGGGAGGGGGGGCAGGAAGGGCATGACCAGGGGAAAGGAGGCCCGAATAGGAAGGAAGAGAGAAAAAGCACAACTTGATGGGGAGGCAGGGAAGCGGATAATGAGGCAGTTACGGAGGGGGAAGCAACGGAGACGCAAGGTGCGGAGGGCCCGGGGAGGGAACGGAGGGGTGGAGGAGACAGAGGGAAAGCCCGGGCAAGGAAAAAAGGCAAGCACGGCGGTGGCAAACGGGGGGCAACGGGGACGCGAGAGCGAGGAGAGGGCTAAGAAGAAAAGGAGCGACGCCAGCCGCGAGGGCCAAGGGCGAGGCCCGGGCAAACCCAGACCAAGCGCGACGGAAAAGACGAAAAAAAGACACCAACAGTAGGGCAGAAAGCCCGACGCACGGAAGGGACAAAGCGGGCGGAGGGAGCAGCCAGGATGAGAGAGCGCTGGCGGATGGTGGGACACGGACAGACAGGCACGGGGGCAGGACAAAAGGAAGAGCGCGAGAGGGAGCGCGGACCGAGGAGAGAGAGAAGCGGGGGCGGAAGGAGGCCCGGAGAAGGTGGAATCAGGGCAGGGACCAGGCACGGCAAGGGGAGGACACGCAAAGTGCATGAAGCGCGAGCAGAGCAAGTAAATCTGGAGAAGCAGAGCAGGGACAAAGGAGGCGGGGCACACACAGAGCCACCCAACCCGGAGGGGCCACCAGCACGGAAACGAGGGAGCGGCGGGCGGGGAAAAGCCCGCGGAAGAGCGCAGCCAGCGACGGCGGAAGCAGCGCTGGCGGCACCCCGAAGAAGGCCCCAGTGAGAGCAAAAGCCAGCCGAAGGGAAACGAGGCGACAGAGCAAGGGGGAACGGGCAGAGGACCAGGGGGCGCGCGCGAGAGCAGAGACATAGGGACGGAAGACGAAGCACCGAGAGCGAGCGGGAACCGGCGGCAGGAAAAACGATACTGAGGGAGCCAAAGATGAGCGCAGAGGGCACGGAAGGGGAGCGCCACAAAGATTAGGCGTGAGACGCGGGGAAATAGAAAGGGGCGGAAAGGGAAGGGGCAACAAGCAGGAACCGAAGGAGAAGACGAAGGAGGGCCGGAAGCCCGCCAAGACGGTAAGCGAGGAAAAGGAAAAAAAAAGGGGGCCAAGGCGAAAAACGGCAAGGGGGACAGGGCCAGAAGCACTTTCTGACAGCGATCGAAACGGGAGATTAAGAGGGAAGTGGGGATATAAACCGGGAGCAGCGGAAGGGTGGCTCGAGGGCCGAGAGAGGCGGAGAGACACCAAGGAAGCGGAGGCGGACGAGCACACCGCAAGAAAGCAAGGCACAGGAGGAGCACGTAGGAGACAAGTTAGACCAGGGGACCGAGGCACGCAGGAGCAAGGGACGCGAGCAAGGAGACGGGGCGCGTAGACCGACCGCACGACGGAGGCAAGAGGAAACGGTCCGGCGAGAAAGGCTATAAAAGAGCAAGCGGGCGAACGACACAAAGAGGAAAGAAAAGACAGAGAGGAACACGGGGGGCCAGGACGCGCGGCGAACGCCCGAGGCACGCCAGGCGGGGCGGGACCAGGACACACGCCAGGGGCGGGCGGCTGCGGAGAGGCACCAGACGGCAGACCAGGGGAGAGAGCGACAAAGGCAGCCGGTGCAGAAGGGCGAGGAAAAAGGACGGGCGAGCGGGGCAGCAACGCGAGAGAAAAACAAGGAGAGCACAGGGAAAGAAGAGCGGCCACAAGGGACCGCACGGCGATCGAAAGAACAGAAACAACGAGAGAACCCAAAGAGCGCAAAAAAGGAGCCAGAGACAACCGATGGCGGAGGGCCACCGCAGAGAACGGGGTAAGCAGGCGGGACACCCAGCGAAGGAGCAGGTAAGCACCAGGGCACAAAGCCACAAGCGGGGGTGGCAGGCGCGAAAGACAGCAAGGGAAGCGGCCGAGCCGAGCAGAGCGAGCAAGCGCGATGTGTGATGAGGGAGGCGGGACCAGGGGCAAGAGAGCAAGCACGCAAAGGGGGACGAAAGCAGGCGGCGAGCGTAGAAGAGAACAAGAGGGAGCACAGAGGGCCGAGGCACAAGGCATGCAGACGAAACAACGGAGCCGAGGGAAGGCAGGGCAGGAGTACGCGCAGATGCGGACATGGACAGGAAAGAAGGACGCCGGATAGAGCAGGAGGAAGAAGGGAGGCGACGAAGAGCGCAGGCGGCAAAGGCGACGCGCCACAGGGTCAGGAGCATACAATGGGACGCGAGAGTGACGCAGGAACGGCGGAGAACCAGTTGCGGGAGAGGAAGGACCGCCAACGCGTGCGGAGGCACCAGCAGCACCGGCGACCGGAGCGGCCAGCACCGCGGCAGAGACAGCCCGGAGGCGGGAAACCGGGAGGCAGAAGAGACAGCGGAGGCAGAAAGGAAGAGACGCGACGCAGAAGCAGAGCAAGAGGGAGGACACTCAGCGAGGGCAAGGGCAAAAGACGGGAAGGCGGGCCCGAGGAGAAGCCAGGACAGGTCGGGCACAGGCGAACTCGAGGCCAAAGCGGGAGGAGCAACAGAAGCGGACCGAAAGCGCAAGCAGGCCAAGGCGCAGGAGGGAGCAGGAAAGAAACGGCACACGAGGCGAGAACAGGGCAAGGAAAGAGGCAAGCGGGGCGAGGCGCGGGGAAGAAAACCAGGCACAAAGAAGGGCAATGGACAACCCAAAGGATACACGGCCGCAAGAGCGAGACGCCGCACAGAAAAGATCGCAGGAGAGCGGGACAGGGAACAGGGGAAGCGCAGGCGGAACCAGACCGCGGAAAGGGGGAGAAGCGAACAAGAAAGGAGTTGCGGGACAGGGAAGAAGAGGGAAAGACAGCAAGGCCCACAGCGGCGGGCGGACGGGGGACGGGGGGCCGGAGAAGCGAGAGGACAGGCGACAAAGAGAAGGGGGACCGGAGCAGAGAGAGCAAAGAGAGCCAAGAGCAGGAGGTAGCCAGGCGAGCAGAAAGAACGGGTGACAGGGCAAGAGGGGAAGGAGGAAAGAGAAGAAGGAGAGGGAGAAGGAAGCGAAGAAACGAAAGCGGCCGGACGAGAAAGAACAAGCATGCGAGCGGAAGAAGAGCGAGCCAGCGGACCGACGGAGGCCGGCCGCAAGCGGCGGCAAGAGAAAAACGAGCAAGCAGACAAGCACCGAGAAGAAAGGCAGGCAACTGAGGTCGCCACGGGGGAGGTGGAAGGAAGCGAGCTCGCGCAGACAAAGAAGGGCACAGCTTCAGAAGGGAGGGACGTACAGCAGAGAAGGAGGCCAGGCCGACATACTAGAGGAGGCAGAAGGGCGCAGGAGCAACAAAGCGAGGAAGAAAGCAGGCGGGAAGAAGAAAAAAAAAAAAGAAACAAAAGAGGAAGGGCGGAAAGGAAAGAAAAAGAGAGCCGGCGGGGGCGGGCAGGTCCGGCCAGGGCAGGAAGGGTGGCGCAAGGAGCCGACGAAGAAACCAAACCACGGGGGAGCAGCGAAGCACGGCAGGGCGGGAGGCAAAGCGGGAAAGCCCAGCGGAGAAAAAAGGAAGGGAATATGAGAAGGAAAACACAGGCGGGGACCGAAGAGAGAGGCGAGGGAACGGCGGCGGGTGAACAGTCGAAAGAGCACAACGCCAGACGGGAGAGAAGAAGCCGCAAACAGGCGAAGAGAGGGGGCAGAACGAGGACCGGGAGAGGGAGGGGAAACGCACCACACGCGAGGAGACAGAGCTCACAAGAGTGCAGAGCGGAAAGAAGGGCAACGAACAGAGCAAGAGGGCCACACACGCGGAGGAAGAGCAGCGTCAGCGGAAGAGAGAGGGGAGGCACAGGGGAGGCAAGAGGGCCAAGGGGCCCAAGGGGACAACACGCAGGGACACGAAAGGGAGAAAAGGACGGCGACAGGGGGCACGGACGGCGAAAGCCGGACGAAGGCAGAGCCAAGAAGGCAAAAGGGACCAGAAAACGCAACGAAGAAGGACAAGGCGGCGGCCGGCGAAGAAACGGGAAGCCCGCGGACGGCCGGGGCAGACAGGGACAGGGAGACCGAAAATGGAGGAAGACGTGTGAGGAAGGACCAGAGCAGGCCGAGGAAAAGAGGAGAGAAAAAAGAGAGAGGAGCACCAGATGGAGGGGCAGACGCACGCAGCGGGCGCGAAGGAGAGGCGAGAGAAGGGAGCGGGGCAGCCACCACGGAGAAATACAGAGAGCGGAAGACAACGCAGGCCCGAAGCGCAGAAGCCGACAAAGCGGCCCGAACGAGAGACAAAGTGGGCAGGCCCGGGGCGCACAGGACAGAGGAGGCCGCGGGAGACGAGGAGCCAACGGCACGGCCAAGCGTCGAAGGGCGCGCGAAATAGGGCCAGAGCAACAGGCGCGACGCCGGAAAACGAAGGAAGAGCAGGGGACGCGAGGAAGGACCGAGCAGGACTGAGGAAGAAGCCCAGAAAAGGAGAAGAGAGTGAGCACCAGGGAGAGAGGCAGACGACCAGTCGACCACAAAAAGGACAGGGGGACAACCGGAGAGGGCCAGATGGCGGGAGCAGGAAGAACGAGCGAAGGGAAGCCAGAAGCGGGAGCCGCAGAAGGTCCACAGAAGCAGCGACGAAGAGATGTGGAAAGGAAGAAATAGGCCAAGATCGAAAGGAGAACGACACGCGTGTAACGAAAGCGAGGGCGGCAGAATGAAGAGGCTGAACAGGCATAAGGGAAAAGCGGCGTGAGAGGAAAGGCGTGATATAGAGACTAACAGGAAGGTCAGGGGAAGGAAGGGGGCAACGATAAAGAGAACCGGACTAAGCGGCAAGGGCGTGGGGCAGAGTGCGGGTAGGTACAAGGTGGCCAACTCGTAGCGGACCAGGCGGCAGGCCGGGGGCGAGCCGCGGACCGAGAGAAGAGGCGGCACCGAGGGAAAGATGAGACATAAGGGATGGCGGAAGAAGGGCCGATGGAGATAAGAGGGTGAAGAAGCGCGAGGCCACCAGCAGACGCGCAAGGAGGAGAATGAAAGACAGAAAGATTAGAGGAGAGCGGCGAGAAAATGGCCGAGGAGGAGAAAAAGAGCAGAGCGCGAAACGCGAAGCGGGGACAACCGGAGGCCAAAGGGGCAGGCCGAAACGCAAACGGAGCGGGCAGCCAGGAGCCGGATAGGACAGACAGCGAAAGTAAGCGCCCATGAGAAGGCGGGACGACAGAAGCCAACCAGGGGCGGCGGGATGAGGGAACGGGCGGCCACCACAACAAACATCACGAGAAGGGTGGCGGTAGCGCAGCAGAAGAAGCAGCGGAGAGCCAACGGACAAAGCGGGCCGAGGGCGCGGAAGGAAAGGATGACACAGACGGAAGAAGAAGAAGACAAAGAAGCACAGAGAGGGACGGGAGGCCGGCGAAGGGGAGGGGGACAGCGGCACACCGGCCAGGCAGCGGTCAGACAGCAGAGACAAAGGAGCGAGACCGCCGCGGCGAGGGAGAGGATGAAGAAAGGCGGAGCAGGCGAGAAGGGACAGTACAAAGAGGAGGACGAGGGCCGCAAACAGAGGCAGAAGGGCGGGAGGCAAGAAGACAGTGAGGGACGAGGACGGGGCAGAACAAGGGAGAGAGGAAGAAAAGAAGAGAGGACCCCGATCCAGAAAGGACAAGCACGGAGCCGAGGGCCAGCCAAGGGAGGGAGGGGCGGGAGAGGGACAAGAGAGCGGGGAGAAAAGCCGGAGAGGACAACCCGAGCACGCGGGGGACGGGAAAGAAGGAAGGGGGAGCAGTGAGACCGGGGCGGCGACACAGGCGGCGCCACGACAGAAGAGAGAACAGAAGAGAGAAGAGGGAGGAGGCAGGAAAAAAAAAGGAAGGGAGGAGCCACGCACAAGAGAACCCGGGCCCACAGCAGGCACGAAGAGAGGGGGAACGGCTAAGGAGAGCGGGGAAGCAGGGAAGGAAGAACAAACAGAAGCGCGGGGCGGGGGGTGCCCGAGAAGGGGAGCGAGAGGGCGCGAGCCAGGGAGGCACGCGACCCAACGTGAAGGGAGCAGACCAAGGGGCCAAGAAACGAACCAAGAGAGGGACCCGAGCATGCCAGGGGAGGGAGGCGAACGAGGCGGAAGGGAGACGACAGCACTCAGGGGGCCGGCAGGCCCAGAGGAGCAGGCGAAGAGCACAAGGCAGGGGAGGGACGAAAGCCAACCAGGCAGCAAAGCGCCAAAAGACCAGAGGAGCACGGAAAAGCCGAGGCACGCGACCGGACAGAGGAGCAACCCAGAGAAAGGAGCGAAGACGAGCGGAAGAAAGGAGAAAGAGAGGCGAGGGCCCGACCGGCGGGAGAACGAGAACAGAGCCAAAAAGAAAGAGGGAGGAGCAAAAGGGAACGAGGAACAGAGAGCAGAGAGAAGACAACGGAGGCGTGGAGCAAGAGAGAGAAAAGAAAGAGGGGAAAAAGGGAGACGACCAGACGAAGGAGCCAACCCGGCAGGAGGAGGAGGAACACGAAGAGACGGGAGGAAGACGACCAGCGCGGAAGAGGACAGAGGCGGCGCGAAAAAGAAGGGAGGACCCAGCCGCAGGGAGGGGAGTGTGACGCGCGGGCGAAAGTGGCGAACAGAGCCACAAAGGCACAGCAGGGAAGCAGAGACGAGAGGACGGAACACCGAAAGAGGCAGCAAGAGGAAAGCACAAGCGGCGGCAGCGACGGCATGCAAGGGCACCGGAAGAAGAAAGGAGAAAGAAAGGAAAGCGCAGCGACGGTCGGAGCAGGCAAGGAGGCGACGGACAAGAGGAACACCAGGGAGAAAAAGCAGCAAGAAAAGAGCGAGCCAGGAAGCGGACCGGAGAGGCGGACGGGGAGCCGGCGCGAGAACAACCAGGCAAGGCTGCCAGATGGCCGGGCGCGGGACCAGCGCGAGGGACAGGAAAGCGGAACAAGGTGGCCGGACGAGGCAGCAGGGGAGGCCAAAAACGCGGACAAGGGAGAAACAACAAAGCCAGAAGAACCAAGGGCGGAACAGCGGCAGGCGGAGGACAGAACAACGAGGCAAACGCGAGAGGCAGCGGCGCCGAAGGCGACAGCACAGGGAGACGCAGGCGAGAGGGGAGAGGGCGAAGACAAAGAAAGAACGAGGGACACGAGAGGAAGAAACGGCGGAAGGAGCACAAAGCAGCGAGGACCCCAGCAGCCCCAGAAGGCCGGAGCCAGCGAGGAAAGAGGGGGCAGGAGAAAATCAAACGGGACCGAAAGAAAGCGAGGCGCCAGAAGAAGGCGGTGCTGAAGCAAGACAAGATTAAGACAGGTCAGACGAACGAGAGTGTTGAGAGCGAGGTAGAAGGGCGTACCAAAGAGCGCGGGCAACCACAGGCGCAACGCGCAAAGCAACAACAAAAAGAGCGGAAGCAGAAAAGCAGAGGCCAGAGAGCAAAGAGAGACGGGAAAGACGGAAGAGCGGCGCCAACGCAAGGAAGGAAGGCAGAGCGGTGGCCAAGAAGCCGAGCCGCGCGCGGCGAAAGGAAACCAAGGCGGGAGGCGCGAGCGCCAGCAGGGGCGAGAGGAGAAGGAGAGGAGGGGAGGACAACCCCCAAAAAGGGGGGGCCGAGGGGAAGAGAACAAAGAGGGCGAGCCGAGAGCAGCGGCGGGGAGAGAGAAATAGGGGGGGGACAAGAAGCCACAGCCGAAGAAGGGCCGGCAAGGCGCACGGGGCGGGCGACCACAGCGGGCAAACGAAGGGGGACCAGAACAGGCCGCGAAAGGGGGACCGGGAGGGAAGGGAGGCAAGAGGGAAGCAGGAAGAGGCAGGGGCGCAAGCGGGAGAGAGGAGAGGAAGGCCGCCAGACGGGCAGGGGCAGAGAGGGAGCTGGAGAAGGCGCAGCAAGAAGAGAAGGGAACCCCAGAGGGGAGGAGAAGAAGGAAACACAGGGAGAAAAAACACGAAGAAAGGCGGGGCGGAACACGGCGGGACAGCGGCAACAGAGGGGGAGGAGGAGGAAGCAGGAAAGAGCCAAGGCGGGCGCAAACAACGAAAACGAAAGAAGGGGGAGGACGCGGGAAGGAGAGGACCGAGACCGGAACAGAAGGAGGCAGGAACCCAAAGAAGCGAGGCCAAGGACCGGGGAAAGAGCGCAAGGGACGCGAGAGGAGAGAGGCACCAAGGGCACACGGCGGCGAGGAGAAAGAAGGGAGAAGGGAAGCAGAAAAAACAAGGGCAAGAAGGGACCGACGGCGACAGCAGGACGGGAAAGAAGGGGGCCAGGAAAGACGGAAGGGAAGCGCGAAAGCCAGCAACAAGGCGGGACAACGAGGAGCGAAAAAGGGGGAGCGGAGAGCGGAGGAAGGAAAGCAGACGCGAGGGGGAGCAGCAGAAGAGAGACCGCGAGGGGGGCCGGGCCGAGGGAAGCAGCAAGAAGGGAAAACCAGAGCCAAAGCGAGAAAGAAACAGAAGCAAGTGGGTGTGGGGGTGGAGCGGGAGAGAAGGGCGCGGAAAGAAAAGAGGAAGTGGCGGGAGCGGGCAGGGAGGCAGGGCAGCGGAGGGGAGCGGAGGCAGCAGAGACACCAAACAAGGCGACCAGACGAAGCGGGGAGGGAAGGGAAGCGCAGAGCGGGGGCGCCAAAACGGAAAACACGGGGGCACGGAGCACGGAAAGAGAACAAGAACTAAGACAGAGAGCAGGCGGCAGGGGCGACAGAGAGGGCCTGACGGCAGATGCAGGAAGCGGGCCAGAAAGGAAAGGGAGGGAGGAAGCATGGCCCGCCCCGAAGGAGCGCGACAGGAGGGCCAAGGAGGCAGGGGACCAAAGCAAAGACAAAGAAAAGAAGGAGGGCAAAGAAAAAGAAGCGGGGCAGTGAGGGAAGGGGCGGGTGGGGGAAGAAGAGCCGGAGGACAAGAGGGCGGGAAAAGGAGACCGGCCGGGCGGGGCGGAGGAACGCAGAGCGATCACCGAGGGCCAGGGGGAGCAGGAAGCAGAACCCAAGGCACCAGAAAAAGGAGCGGCGGAGGAAGGGCGAGCCGGGCACAGGAGAAGGACAAAGAAAAGGTGCGGCAAGGCGGGGGGACGAGGGAAGGGGAGGTAGATGCGGCCCACCCCAGGCGCAGGAGCGGGAGGCCAGCGAGGGAAAAAGACCAAGAAAACCGCCCGGGGGGGAACGAGGCAGGAGCCACAGAGAAGCGAGGCAGGGGGGGACCCGAGCGGTGTGAGAAGGGACGGGAGGGAAGGAGAGACGGCGCGGGGAGGGCGCAGGGCGACGCAGAAGGCAGCAGGGGAGTGATCCAAAAGAGACGGAGGACCACGCAGAAACGGGAGCCAAAGAGACGAACGAACCGGCAAATAGGAAGAGGAAAGGCGAGGGGGCGAGAGAGAGGCGGAAGAGGCCCACCTAGGTGGGCTAGGGAAGGTGCACGGGGAGCGGGGGGGCCCGGGAATACCACCGAGAGCAAAAAGAGAGGGAGGGCCAGCCACAGGGCAGGGAGACGCGAGTCCGTGGGCGGGGGAGAAACAAAAGCGAAAGGGAAGGGAGGATGCGAGAGAAGAAGCAGGAGAAAGCACAAAATAGTAAAGAGGGGATCACAGGGGAGCAAACAGGACACCCGGAAGCAAGAGGGGATAAAAGAACCAAGCAGGGGTGAGGAGAGAAGGGGGCGGGGACGGAAGGAGGCGAACCGCGAGTAAAACGACCATTAAAACCCGGGGCCGGACCAGGGGCCACGGCCAGGGGGAGGGGCGAGCGACACCGAGAAACACTAAGAGCGCGTGGGGGGTGGCGGCAAGGCCAGGCCCCAAGAGCGAGGGAAGGGGGGGGTGCGAGGAGGCGATCGCAGGGAGGAGGGAGGAAGCATAAAAGGAAGGGAAGTGAGCAGGACAGAGAAGGCAAGGAAGAGAGAGGGAGGGAAGTGAGGCGCGGCGGTGAGGCAAGCCGCCGGAGAGAGCGGCGAGAGGGGCGCTAGGAGCGCAAAACAGGTGAAAGGCAGAGGGCGGCGGGAAGGTCCCAGAGGTCGCGGGCAGGAGGAGGAGGGCAAAAAGCAAGAAAAGGCGAACGGGACAGGAGGCGCCGCAGGAACGGGCAGCCCGCCGGACGGCGGAAGGCGAGCGGAAACAGAGGGAGCAGGGCAAAGGGGCCCGGGCAGACGAGGAGGGGAAAGACAAAGCAAAGAGGACAAGGAAGAACCAGGCAGGGAAGGACAGCAAGCGGAGAGGGACAAGCAGCCCAGACCGGACGAGCGAGTCGCGCGGACCCCGGGGCAGCGAGGTTAAGGCGAGCGAGGAGAGCCCGCAAGGCGCGGGCGGTAGGGCCAGGCAGGAGGGAGGCGAGAAAAAAAAGCACAGCGAGGCGAAGAAAGGAGAAGAAGCAGAGAAGGAAAACCGCGACGCCGAAAAGGCCGGAAAAGGCGGCAGCGAGAACACGAGAGTGGAGCACGACCACAGCCCGGGCCACCAGGGCGGGAGCCAAAGGGCCGGCGAAGAACGAGGGAGGGCAGACAGGACGCGAACGCGGGGCCGGGAAGAAAACAGAGCAGGGGGAACGAAAGAAGCAGAAGCGGAGAGAAAAGCACAAGGCCACAACACGAAAAGAGGCGAGAAACGGGCGCCAAAGGGCCGAAAACGGAAGCCGGGAAGGAAAACGGAGACAGCGAGGCGGCAGGGCCACCAGGGCACGGAGAGAGGGGAAGGCGGAGCGCAAACGCGGCGGGGACAACCAGGAGAGCAAGCGGGTGGCGCGCGGACAGCGGCGGAGCCGAGCGGAGCCAGGACGGACGCAGCGAGCGGACGAACGCCGAGCACAAGCGGCAGGGTGGCCGGCAAGAGAGAGCCAGGACGGAGGAGAGACGGCAACAGGCCAGACAGGGAACGAGGAGCGGCCAGGCGACGGAGGGCCGCGAAGACGGCAGGAACGAGCAAGGGAGCAGAAGAAACGGAGAGAGGGGGAGGCGAACCCGCGGGACAAAGAAGGCGGACAACGGAGGAGCAAGCCGCCGCGGGAGGCCACGCAGCCAGCGCGCCCAAGGGGAAAAGGAGAAGGCAGAGGGACGCGGGAAGGAAGGTGGAGAAAAGGGGTCCCGGAGCGGGCGGGAGGCGAGAAAGAGAGACGAAGGGAGCAAGCAGTCAAGCCCGGGAGAGAAGGAGGCGAAACCGAGAGCGCCAAGAGAAAGAGGACCGCGGGGAGGGCGGCCGAAAAGGGCGGGCGGGAGGCCCCCGGCCGGGCCAGGACCGAGCCAGGCCAGGCCGGGGGCCAAGGAAGCAGAGAGCAAAGGAGGGAGGGAGGGGAAACGAAAAGGCGGGGGAGGGAAGCAGCAAACAAGGCGAGGGCCAGGGCCGAGGAGAGGAGGGGCAGGGCGGAGGAGGGGGGCCGGGGCGCGAGGGACGGAAAGGGAAGAAAAAAAACAGAGGGGGGCGAGGAGAAAGAGAACGCAGAGAGGGCGGCAAAGAACAGGGGGAACGGGAACCCGGGAGGCCACAACCAAAACAAGAGGAGGGGCACGCGAGCCAAGCGACCCGAAGGCAGAAGAGGGGCAGGGAAGAAGAGGAAAAGGAGGAGCGGCGAAAAGAAGAAAAAGGAGCGCGGAGGACGGGGACAACGCAACGCAGGGGGAGGCGGCGACGGGCAAGGGCGCGGGCGGAGCCGGGACGAGCAGGAACGGCGCCCCGAGAAAAGCGGGGGAAGGGAAGGAACCGCCGGCGCCGAGTGGAGCAAGGCGCCCCGGCAGAGCACAACAGGGCAGCACCCCAAGGGGCAGGAGGCGGAGCCGAGGCGGGAGGACGGGGCACGCCCGGGGGCGACAAAGGGCCCGCGCGGAGACAAGAAAGAGAGGGGAGCGGGGAGAGGGGAGGGGGAAAAGGGGAGGCGGGCGAGGAACAAGGGAAAGAGAGAAGGAGCGTGCGGGGGAGGCCGACGCGGAAGCACAACGAGGGAAAGCCGGAAGGGAAAGCCGCACGCAGCGCACGGAGCCGCCCGGCAAGAGCCAGAGCGGAGAACATGAAGGGAGAGACAGCGGAGACGCAGGAGAGGGAGCCAAAGGCAAGGCATGAGACGAGAAAAGACGAACGGCGGGAGGAGGAAGGGCGAAAGCAGAAGGGGGAAAGGCAACCCCACAACCGAGCCAGACGCCAGGCAGTCGCGGGATGGGAGCCGGGGATAAGAAGAGAACAAAGAGGCGAGGAGTCGAACCGAGCGGAACGGGGAGAGCGGCCGCCGAGGACGAGACCTGGGGGGAGAGGGAAGCCAAACAAGAAAGGGAACGACGGACGGGGCGAGACGAAAGCCAGCGACAAGAGGTGGGCAGCGCGAGGCAAACAAAAAGTGCGGGACGAGCAGTGAGGCTGGGCAGACCTGAGGCAGCAGGAACGAAGTCACAACGAGAAAGCGGAGAGTGAGAAGCAGCCAGCCACGAGAGGGGTGAGCCAGCAGGCAGGGGTGGGCAGGCAGACGAAAAGGCGGACAGAGAGTGGAGGGGCCAAAGGGAGCGGGGGAAGGCAGAGGGGCGAGGACGCCGGGGTCCCAGACAGCGGAAAGGGGGAGGGGGAGAGGCGGAGAGGGGGAAGCCCAGAAAGGAGCCGAAGGAAACTCATAGGGCAGGGCGGCGTGGGGAAGAGAGACGGGAAAAAGGAGGAAGCGCGGCGACGACGAACCCCGAGCCGCCAAGCGAACGAGGCGCGGGGCGAGGTCCGAGTAGCCGCGGCAGAGGAAAGAGAGGAGAAGACAGGCGGGGGAGAGGGCCCGAAAAGCGGGCGGGCAACAGACAAGCCAGTCCGGGGGGGGAGAGGAGAGAGGAAAGGCAGAACGGGAAAGAAAGCGGAAGGAAAAGCGGCCAGGGTGCGAAGGGAGAGGACATGAGCGCGGCGCGAAACCGGGTGGCGAGAGGGTTGCAAAGCCGAGGACGCAAGGGAGGCCAGCGATGGGGGGAGAGGGCGAGTGGATATAATACAGAGGTGGGAAGGAGGCCGGACAGCGGGGCCAGGTCGCAACGAGGCGGGCGGGGACGGAAGTAGGAGCAGGGCGGTGAGGGGGGGGCCGGATAGGAAGTGAAACAGGGCGAGCGCGGCCGGAAGAGCGGCCGGCAAAAGGGCGGCCGCGGGCGCGGGAAACGGGCGTGGGAAGAAGATGAGGCCGGCGGCGGGACCGGAGGGAGAGGTGGGGAAGGAGGGACGCGAACGGAACGAGTAAAAGGGCTGGGACCGGGTCCAAGTGGGCGAACGAGCAAGAGACCAGTTCGCGCGCCAGTTTGAGTATAAGAGGAACGAGCGGGGCGGCCACCGGTGAGAGTGGCGGAGGGTGGAGGGGGAGCAACGCGCGCAAGCGGGGACCGCTGGCCAAGGGAGGCGGAGGGCGGGAGCGAGAGCGAGCGAAGGTGGCAAAGGCGGTCGAATCGCGTCGAAGGGAAGCCAGGGCCAGGGGCGAGAGGGCCGGCGACGGGGGGCAGGGCGGGAAGTGGAGCGGGCAGAGCCGACGCGCGAGACAGAAAGACCCACAGGAAGGGCAGGACGGAGGCCGGCAGGGAAAGAGAGCAGCGGAGAAGAAGAGGGGTCCAGCGGGAAGGGAAAGCACAGGAGGAGGGAGAGAAGGCCGAAACGGCCCCAGAGGGAGGCGCAACGAGGGGAAAGCGGGCAGACGGCCGGACCGAAAGGAGAACGGGAAGGGAGCGGCGCGGGCCAAAAGGCGGGAGGCAAAGTAAAAACAGCGCCGGGAGAAGCGGCGCGGCCGGGCGGGCGGCGGAAGAGAAGAGACAGGGGACGAGAAGCGGGGCGGGGTGGGAGAGAGCATAGAAAAGGAGGGTAAGAAGGGCGGGCACTTTGGGACAGAAAAAGAGGCTAGCAGAGCCGCGCCGGGAGAAGGAGCGAGGGGGAGGGAAGGGAGCAGGGGAAGCCGCCGGGCGGCGACCACCAAGAGGTGAGGCCAGGGCCCCCGCGGGCCGGGAAAAGGGGGCACGACCGGGGCCACGGAGGAGGCGGGGGACCAAGAGCGACACAGAAACAACAGAGGACAGGGGCCCGGGGGGGGAGAAGAGGAGCGCGGGGCGACGGCGGGGGGGCGGGGCGGGCGGGCCCCCAAGAAGGAAGGCGCGCGGACCGCGGCCGAGAGAGGGAGCAGCGAAGCAAGAGCAAGAAGGCCCGGGGGAAGAGGCGCAGAGACGGAACGGCGCGAAAGAAGACCGGGAGCAGGAGAGGCGAGGAACCGAGAGGCAGAAGCGGAAAAGGGCACCGCGCCCAGCAAGGGGGGAGCCAGAGCAGGGAGAAACACGACCCAAAGAAGCCGCACGAACGGGGGAGCGGAGCAAGGCGGCCGGGGGCGGGACAGAACGGCCCAGCGGGGAGCAGCAAACCGGCACCAGGGAAGACAACGCCAACAGGTAGGGAGGCAAAAGGCAGAGCAAGGCCGAGGGGACCCGCGCAAAGGCGACGAAGAACCCCGGCCAGGACGGCAGGAAGACCTGGAAGACGAGCCAGAGCCGCCAGAGCGACGCAGGGCGGCAAGAAGACAAGAGAAGGAACAAAGACCTTGAGGAAAGGGGAAAGCAAACGAACTAAGGCGACGGGGGAGGAACGAGGAACCGCGACAGCGAGGGGAAGAGACGGAAGCCGAAAAAGGACAAGGAACCATTAAGAAACTGGACACCCGGGAGACCCCAACCCGAAGGGGCAAGAGGGAGGGGAGGGGAGCGGGGAGGTAGGGGCGCAAAGAGGGTAGGAGGGGGGGCGGTAGGGGAGGGGGGGAACGAGAAGGGGGGCGGTGGCGGGGGGAAGGGGAGATGCCAGTGGACCGAGGACAGCGAGAGAGGGAGCCACTGAGGGGCGCAGTAAGCAGCCGGGGGAGAGGGGCGGCGGGAGGCCAAATAAAGGCGCAGGGCGGCGGCGGGGGACGAGGCGCGTCAGGGCCGACAACGGGCGGGGGCCCGCCAGACGAGGCCGAAGCTCGAAAAGCAGCGGCGGCGAGGCCACGGGCCGGAAGCGAGCCCGGGCGGCGGCGAGCGGCGCAAGGGCGCCGGCACGGAGGGCGGCGGAAGGGCGAAGAGGACGCAAGAGCCGCGGGGCGAGGAGCGAAGAAAGCACGGAAGGAAAGGACTGGAGGATGCGGCCGAGGCAGGGCACAAACGGCAGGGCCAGGGAGCGCGGCCCGAGACAAACAGGAAGCGGCGAGGCAGGGCGCGCACACGCAGGACGGAAGGGGGCAGGCCAGCGAGGAGGGAAGGAGCCGACCCGCAGCGCGCGGGGGCGGAGGCCAAAGAGCAAAACGGCGGAGACGAGACCAGCTGCACAAAAGCACCGCCGACTCGACAAAAACAATGCGGGCAGCGCAGCAAGCGGCGGCGCCAGCCGGCGGGCGGGCCACAAGACACCCAAAAAGGCGCGGACCGCAGGGACAGCCCCGAGGCAGCAGAGCAACAGAGGAGTGAGCGAGACACCGAGAGGGAAGGACGCCGGGCCAAAGGCGAGGGAGGAAGGGAGGGGCGAGAGCGGAAAAGGGCAAGAGGAGGGGGCGAACAGCGCCGGACGAGAACGAGGGGAGAAAGAGGACCAGGGGGGCCGGACGGCAAACGGGGGCGCGGGAACCAGGGGAAAGGGCCCACAGGAGGGGCGGAGAGAGAGCAAAGGGGAGACCAAGAAGGGACGA
>QPKB01000245.1:0-52185 GCA_003546025.1 Camphora micrantha
TGATATTGGGTACCAGATAGTGGTCAATTGGGTCAGAGAGTTCTACTCTAACATGTATGACGTATCAAACACCTCGTTCAAGACATTTGTTCGAGGACATGATCTCGAAATAACAGCTGATTTTCTGAGTCGGGTGCTGGAAATTGTTCGCGTAGAAGGCGCACACTATCCCCGATCGAAGGCAATCGAAAGATTAATTTCAATCGGGTAGCCAAAGAACTGACCGGCAAGGCCCGTCGCATGGACCAGTCAATGAAACATATCCACCACAAACTGAGTGATTCCTATCGCTTGCATAGAATATTTTCATCCGTCACAATGGTCAGCCCCAAAGTCATCAACAAAGAGGTCACAAAAGAGATGGGTTATCTCCTGTACTGCATCGGGACGCATAGGAAGGGTCGGACATTCCTCTTCGCGGTGTTTCGTGGAATGGCCAAAGATTCCACACTGCACCTCATAAATACTGCGCTTTCCTTTGCCAGGAATCATCTCAAGATACTTGTGGACATGGGTCAGCTGGTGAACCCATGAAGACATAAATAATTCCTAAGCAAAGATTTGATCGAAGAATCCCTCGAGAAGTCAAAAGTCTCATATCCCTTCCTGTTGAGGTTGGATGACGATGATGAGAGAGATATAGCTGGTCCATCTGTTAACTGATCCAACGGGTTGTCGGCCAGCACGTGAGATGCAGATTCGTATGAAGGACAATCGGGAAGATGAGCACCTTAAAATGACGGGACAGTCATGTTTGAACCAGCGTATCCGCGCGCTTGGGAGTGCGAGTGGAATGAAGGCTTCGCGAGATGCGACAGATTTTGCTGATATTCTTGACCATGTGAACCGCGCGTTGATTGAAGATCCGAATGCTTGATGATGTAGTGTTCAACAATTGCCCATCCGCCAATACCCCAAAGCGATTCTTCTGGTTTTACTGTTATTCGGTTGGTTTGGTTGATTTCCATCCTTGTCATTGCACCTGAACAACTTGGCATCAGCACTTTGAGTCGTGGTAGATTAGTTTAACATATTTTAACTTGAAATAGTTTAATGCTTCACGTCGTGGATGGAACTGAATGTAATTTGTTACCTGGCTGTTTATTAGTACATCTTGTTGTGATGTTTCAAAGATCCAGAAGTTCGGCATAATTAATTAATATGAGAAATGAGCTTCTTACCAGATATGGGAATACATTTTCAACTTAACTCCGAACTGAAAGGATGGGTCGGGCTGTTTATATATTTTTGATACGACGTTGAATGTATAATTTTGAAAAGTTAATGTTATACACCTTAAGGAATTGTGAGTTGTTGGTATAATGTCCTGAAACAACGGTACATCTACAATAAAATAGTTACCACGATATATACTTCTTATCATTGGTAAACCCACAGAACAAAGCATGGTAGGTCAATGCACATGATGCCTGGTTTTATGCATCTCAAACGAATCGTCAGCATAAACTGGACCCTTATTAGGTAAGGGAAAATATATATGGTTCAGCAGAGAGTGGTGCCCAGGCCCGATTTCCTTTTAGTCGAGGTCCAAAACCTAACGTATTTCGACCATACTGAATATGGGTTCGAAACCCATTGTAAACCTAACCCTGTCTGGGCCATATCCCAGAGAACAAGGTTTAACGGCTTTAATGTCAAGGTTCGAAAAACCTTCACCTTTTGCCACGCGGGGCCATCTGGCATAGATATCTCTGGAAGGACCCTCGCTGTGAAGGTTCGAACCATTGTAACTTGCTCATCCTGGGCAATTCCAGCGAAAGACATGGGTTGGACCCATTGTGGACGTTCGAACCTCCTTTGGCAGAAGAAGCGAAGGTTCGACCCTCACTATGAGGGTTCGACCTATTGTAAATGGCCTCCTCTGCGGGCCATTTATACAGAGAGAACCAAGGTTCGAACCATCGATGGAAGGTTCGAAACCTTTAACGTTGGGTGTCCGTGACCATTCGAGTCCGAGGCGCGCAAGGTTCGAACCATTGTAACATGGCCATCTCGTGGGCCATATTCAGAGAGCAGGTTCGACCATCGTCGACCTTTGAACTCCGTGGGTTGGCAGAAGAAGTCCGAAACCCTCGCTGTGAAGGGTTCGACCATTGTAACATGCCTCTCCTGGGCCATATTCCAGAGAGAACCAAGGTTCGAACCATCGATGCCAAGGTTCGAACCCTTGATGTTGGCATCAGTGGGCCATCTGGCAGAGAAGTCTAGGTTCGAACCCTCAAGTGTGAAGGTTCGACCATTGTAACATGGCATCTCTGGGCCATATACCAGAGAACCAAGGTTCGAACCTTTCACGTTGGCCATCCGTGGGCCATTTGGCAGAGATCAAAGGTTCGAACCATCATGTGAGGGTTCGAACCAATGCTGAGCCATATTCCAAGGAGATCCAAGGTACGAACCCTCAATTGTAGTTTGGACCCTGCGCTTTTTGCCATCTATGGGCCATTTGGCAGAAATAAAGGGTTCAAACCCTGCATAACAATGGGTTCGAACCTTACAACATCCTGTCTGGGCCATGGTCCTGCGAGAAAAAAAGTCGGAACCTTTTGATTTAACCATGCCGTGGGCCATCATGGCAGAGATATCAAAGGGTTCGAAACCCTCACGTGAAGGAATCGAACCCACAATTAAGAGCATTTTCGAGCGTTGAAATTGAATTTTTGCGAGTAGCAGTCACGATATCGAACTATAAAATCTAACAAGGCGCCACAATCGAGGTAACACCGCGAGATGCATCTAAAAGTAATTCACTGTGCGAGCAAGATTAATGTTCCAACAACTTTCCCATGGTGGAGCACGATGATATCAGAGGCATTGGTGCCCCTTTGGCACCAAAAAGTCAGTGTCGAACATATATTTTGCCTTGCAATTCTACACATTCAATATTTATTCATCGTCCATTTTGACGGATGGTAGTAAAATGAATCTTGATTATTTTATCACGTGTTCTTGCATACTCTCATTTAATAGATTTGGATAAGTTGAAAACCTTTGGTACATTCATTTTTACATTCTATTAGACAATCGCATTGAATTTGTCAGTTTTTAGAACCTTATATTAAAGACTCTTTCATACCTGAATTTATTCCCAAATTATGAATCTTCCTACTTGTTAATATAAAGAAGCGATTCAACGATTGCTATCAGCCAGGGAAAGTATGTAACTAGGAAGTTGGTATTCATTAATTGATAGATACAAAAGACGACCCATATGGATGTGCGGGATACAGAAAATTTATAAGCTAACTAATCCAAACTGCCACGCCTTGATGGGTTGCTGCTATACATCATATATATCGACATTATGTTCTCCCAACAATTATCGGCGAGATCATACAAAAAATATTTAAAGCAAAACAGGATCATCCAACTATAGACAAGTATCTACACCAAGCGCGATAATGTAGCAGGATGTGGGTACAGTTGATAGATATGTGATGGCCCAAATCAGCCGAGGTAAGCAAGTATTCATCCCCTTGGGAGTGGCTCTCTACAGGTCTGTCTATTATATGACCGAGCCTTCTTGCATGGGGGCATGTAACCTGTTTCCTCATCCTGTCCTCCTTCTTATCGACATTTTTTCGGCCTTCCAGGCTGTCCCTGCGAGCTATCGGGGGTAAACACGCTCTTCACTTCTGTGATCCCACTGTTTTCCCATCGCGCGTGGCATGAATGACATCATTATAAGTCGCGCGATAGAAGTCACTTAGAAACCAACTGCTCACAAAAGTCATACGGATCATATCTTTTGAGTGTAACAGCAGCCAGGAAAGGCCATGCGAACAGGGAATTTGCCAAGCAGGTCCCATTTGCGGCATGTGCATGCTTTTATCGAGGTGCACAACATCTGTGTACTCAGGCGACATTACCTGAAACTCAAATTTCCCCTGCCCTGCCAACATTGGAGTCTCCGTGAGGCTTCCCGCCTCGTGGCAAGGATCTGATCTACATATGGGGTGAATCTTGTCTTCATTTTTAGCCCTTTCTCAACGCCGCTTCTGATAGAATTCCATCAGCTTAGCCCGTATCGACTCTATCTGCTGTGTGATGGGCAACTCCTAATATCCTTCAGCAAGCTATTTGTGCTCTCCGCAATATTTGTAGTCAGCATGTCGTAACGTTGTCCTCGATGAATGCATTTGCCCATGCTGGCGAACCGATTGCGTTAATGTAATCATGTGCCCCGACATCAAATAGATCTGATTTCTGCCATGTACTGTTCATACTCGCATACGCGGGTTGAACGTGCGGCGCACCAAAACTTCATGACGATTCATCGTTTTTGAACTTCGCCTGAATATTTTGTGAAATGTGACGGCAGCAGTAACAGTGTTTTGCTGATGGAAGTAAGTCAATGACTGCATTGGTCAGTCCCTTCATTCGATCAGACACAATTGTAAGATGTGAACATGGTCCAGGGTTTCATCGAGAACATGCTAGGAACCATGACCAAGTCGCATAGCATTCGGACTCCACAATAGCAAGAGCTAGTGGAAAGAGCCATGGTCACCGTCCTGACAAAACCGCAATGAGCAAGGCTCCTGGGTATTACCCCGGAGGTGTGGTTCCCGTCAAGGCGACTAGTGGCCTGAGTGATGATTTGAAAAGAGCGGGCAACATCACACAAAACAGACGTAATATCTCTGAAGAGTGGTCGTCTTCTGTCACAAATTAGTCGAATTGTGCCCGGGTTAGTGCGCTTCAGCCCAAACGGTAGTCTGGTAGGCGCTTGTACGAATCCTCGAACGAACCGCGAATGTCTGTTCAATAGCCATTTTCCTTCGCAATGTGCATTTCGTTAAGAAATTGCACGCCAAATCCCTCTTGAAGTCGCGACATAATTTTCCTTTGGCCTTGTAGTCTTGGTGGACTCTAAGTCTTTCTTTGATGAAATCTGCAATCAAACTTGAAGTTGCGCCCTGTTGATAAATTTGTTCCATTATGGTCCCGAACAACTATGTTCGGGATTGTAGGTCCTAACTTGAAAATGGGGCCCAGCTTCCACAATAGAGGCATGGTATGCGCCATGGACATGTTGGGTGCTTACAACCTTGCGTGCTTCAAATCTATTGGTCCTTAATGGTTTCAAGCAAAAGTTCTTGTACATCGCAAAACTTGGCCAATGTGCTTTTGAATTCGTCACGGGTTATTAAACAACCTGCCCTTCCACATTGCGTGCGGTGATTCTTCGTGGGGTGGCGTGGTAAGCAATTCATCCGCTGCTTGCATCGTGTCTTCAATTTTTGATGCATTGGAAATTTCTGGTTCTGATTGGATATTGTCGTTTACATTTCGTTCGATACAATTGATGTCAGCTTCTGAGTCTACTGGATGGTATATGTCTTGGCATCTGGTGGGATGCGCCTTCGAGTATGAATATTTTCCACTCCCTCTTCATTATGAATGGAAGATCCTTGCCGAAAGACTGTCGGACCTTCTATACAACATCCTGTGTTCAACGTGCAGTAATTCAAGGGTGTCACTGTCATTCCCCAACTCCCCAATTCCCATCTGCAGATTTCTCTTTTTCGACTCCGAAGGTGTAGCCTCCTTCCCTACAAGTTTCGGTATCCATTGCATAGCTACAAGATTGTCACTGTCAATCCCCATCCAAGGCTGAGTTTCTGCAAGAAAAAATACCATCTCTTTCGCATGTGTGCCTCCATTACAGTTTTCTTCGATCGTTTGCAGCGAATGCCTGACTGCCATTCACGATATCCGGCCTAGACTCGAACTCGACATTTACAGACGAATTTTCTACTCCGCCGCTACATCGTTCATGTGAAAAGGGCAGTTCAAAAATCAGCTCCTAGGTCGACGGACGGATATGTCCTGCTCCAGAATACATTCCTTGACGACCCGGTAGTTTTTGATCCCAACCCAGGACCCTTTATTCGTTGGGTTTAACCCTGCATGACAAATGACAGTCATCAATACAAATACTGCAATTCAAAGAAATATTAACGGGGTAATTCTCTCCATCACAAGGAGTACCAAAATTATAACAAGGACGTGCATTGCTAGGTTAAAATAATCACAATATGGAAACTTATTGATTATGGGTCAATAAGCGATGTAATTTTTGGGCTGATGTAGCTATATCCATACATGCTGATGTAATTTTTTCGACCAGCTCACAGCGGACTACTCCGCTGAACGGCTTTGACGTACTCAATATGCATAGAGGTAAAATTCATACTGTTCAGTATCAAATTGTATTGTTTAAAAATAACAAGTCCGATCATAGCATACCTTTGTTCATTCAATTGATGGTCTACTGAATCACTTGCGCTTGGCTGTATGTACAGGTACGCAGCACTAGCAGCCCCCATCGATGCTTTGAACATAATCTTTACATCGTCATCATTTGTTATGGTCACTAAAGTGCATACTTTCCCATTTTTGATGAGGTATTGGATATTTGGGATATGTCCAGGCTGGTTCCCATCTGACAACCTGCGTATTTTTTGGACCAATTGTGAATACGTTATGGAACTGTCGAGGTACGCCATCTTTGGGCAACCTCCATTATAAATTGGACTTCCATTGTCCCAAATTAATTGTCCACCTGAATGGAAGATGACTAGTAGATCACGTTCACACATCCTGCCAAAGCCATGTAGAATTCACCGTAAAACTACTAGCTATCTATTATCTCTTGGCATACAGATGCGAGTTGTGTTTCAAGTACGAAGATGTAGCTAAATTTGTCATTCTACATTGTGTATCAATATAATTCAGTCTAACGGCCACCGCATAGTGCATATAGAATGAATTGAAAGAGGATAAAACATGAGGAGTGTTTCGTTAATTTAAAAAAACATCAAAACAAAAGCAATCACACAATTTACAGGGATATTGAATTAATCAAGACTGTTAAACAGGGCTTATAATACTAAAGCAATCTTCATTGTCGCCATTACCCAATTCAGTTATAGGAAGACAACGAATAAATCATATAAGCAGTTGGCATTGAACAAGTTCATGAGACGGAGTTTTGAAGGACTAGATTAGAAAAAAGGGGGGTTAACTTTAACAACGATATCGTTAAACATTGTTTGTATATGCATATCCATTTTTTGGTCTCACTCAAAACAGAAAGATGTGAAATTTTATATTGAGGTCCCAAAGGTATGAAGGAAAAGTTTTCATTGGTAACGATATCGTTAATATGATTTTTGAGTTATTCCACATATTTTGGGTTTCCAGTTCGACATAGAGGTGGGGACTTCATACTGAGATGCATAAACATAACGAAGGAATCAGATGCCTGTCAATTTGGTCCTACAGAAAGAACAAGGAAGAGTTTTCTGATAACGAAATCGCTACCAATAATTTGATTTTAATCGTCCAAGTTTGATAGGGTACAACGTCGTAGTGCTGACATTATATTGAGGTGCATAAATAATGAGAACACTCTCGAATTCACTTATCCCTACTTACTGAGTATTTTCTGATAACCATATACATCCAATTCAATAGTATCTAATACGATTACGTGGCGTATTACAAGGAACCAATAGAAAAATTAGATGGAAATTGAGAGGGGACAAGGTAGCATTTAGCGGGTCAACCAACTTAGGTATCTATTACAGAATCCTAGGCTACAGAATCCTAGCTTGTGTGGCCCACTTATGTATGCTGAGCATGCGTGAAGAAGGGTGGAAAGATCTACAGATAACCCTGGAGTGTGCAAATTAATTGGCCATCCTATCATCATAACCTGTGATTTAATTTTGTTAAGACTCAAAGTTGTACTTTTTATTTGTCCTATGATGAGGTTTTGCTTGAACAATCCAATGACAAGTAAAATTCAAATAAGAGTCAGACTGGGGTGGGTACCAACTTATGAGGAACCACCGCGAGAAACATCTGACAGTTCTCTAAAAGAGCAATTAAGGTTCCAACAACTGACATGGTGGAACACGATCCATAGACAGGTGGATGCAAGTTTGTCCAAAAAATGAACTATAGTGTCAAACAGTCTTAACTGGTCTTCTGTACACATCCACTCTCTGTTGATCATCCACTTGACTCCTGATAGTAATTATTAATCTTGTACTCTTCGCAATGATGTTTTTGCATACTTTCAGTTATTAGATTTGGGTTAGTTGATTCTCTTTGAAGCAAGGTTTTTATAGTGTAGAACAACAATTGCATGCAATTTGTCGTTTTAGAAGTTATATTATGAATCTTCCTGCTTGAAATATATCCAATTATGAATCTTCCTACTTGTAATATCACCAAACAGATATTCTCTACCTGTGAATCTATGTGGAGGAACTTATTGTTTTATAACGATATCGTAACTATAATTTTTATCCCTACGTTCCACTTCCTGTGTCCAATAGAGGAATGATGATGACTTCATATTGAGATGCTAAAACGATGAGAATGAAGCACCATTTAATGAGGTTTCGATTTTTTTGAATTTTATATTAACGATATCGTTTCAATAATTTACAGGTTCTTCACCAAATCTCTGCACCGTGCAGGAGAACGATAATGAATGTATAATGAGCTACACGAATAATTCGAAAGACTTACGAACTTCACATAGATGTTGATTTCATAGGACGACAGTTTAAAAAGGCATTGATTACGATGTCATAGAAGGCAGGCAAGACGGAATAGCTCCCTTAGGGGATGAAAGAATAAGGGGGGGGGGGAAAAATGATTAGGTGGGGGTTTCCCTATAAACCATTCACTCAGCGATCAATCTCTAAAGCTTGATCGATGAAAAAAAAATTTCGGCTTATTAAACCCCTTCCGTTTCACTAAAGATAGAAATCTAAGTAAGCCGAAGTCTTCATATCCATATTCAAGGATATACAAATATATAGGTAATGGCTTCAGTTAGAATGGGAAACTTTTAGTTGTCCTTATCGACGAGAGCGTTTAGAGTAGACACACAGAAAGTTAAAATCCATAAACCCATAGGAATTAACTAGCACATTAACATTTTAGGAAAAATGTATTTAGTGGTTGCGCACTTATCTTAAACATTCATTGCAATCTACAATACTCATTCTCAAACGTACTCTCATTGCAGAAAGATCAATACAGAAAATAACAGAATAGTATAGATGTAAGTTTCTAATAGCAACAATAGATTTATCGGTTGTAAAATTGATGTAAATCAATGCACTGACTTATTGCTATCAATAAGCGGTGAGAAGAAAGTTACAATATAACTTAGGGAACGATTTCGAACGCATAGAAAGGCATGGATGCAATCCAAACCCAATACAGGTCGTATTAAATAAACAGAACATGGAAGGTTGATAGTAACAAAAAACTGTTAACGTGGTTAATTTGAGCCCCATATCCAAAAAAGTAGTTCGAACAAGATTTTTGTTCGTGGGACGTCAAGATTACGTGGTAGAATAATGTTTGTCAATATTGTTAGTGGGAGCCATTTAATGTACACTTCAGGATGTACTATTCATGGACAAGCGACACACCGAGGTTAACCAAAGCATTATGATGCTTCGAATTGCGTAGTGAAGCCTATAGTTGAACTATAGCCAAACTGATGTAATGTAAATAGATTTGGTTTAAGGTTTTATCGTCTTGACCACCGATGTATTTTCAATACATCGTACTGACGGTCTACAGTTGAAATCTCAATATCAGGGAGATTAGAACCCAAAAAAAAAAAAAATAGGGAATGTATACATGTCTAATGGGTAATTAAAAGTTCATGAAAGCCCATGACAGGAAAGAACAGTAACTAACCCAAACAGTTAACATGCATGGCAAAAACACAAGAAGCCAATTCCCGGAAAAAAACAATACGAGCAAAACAAAACCCAAGGAAAAGTTGGGAAAGGAAACAGAGAAAGGAGATATTGACGGAAGGAGAACTGGGAAGCTGGAAAAAAATCGAAAAGATAATCTAATGAAAGACCGTATGCAGCAGCAAAATGGAAAGGAGAGGGAGGGGGGTAGAGAGTTGTTCTTTGATAACAAGATCGTCACCATTATTTTTAGTTTCTTCGCCAAATTAGAGTATCCAACAAAATTAAATTGCTAAATTTATTTTGAGATGCATGAAACATGAGATGGACTAACGATTTCACTCAATGATGATTATCGTTCAATTTACTGATAACGATATCGTTTATGAAAATTTTTAGGTTCTCATCCATTTTTTTTTTTTGGCATCCTACAACAACACAATGGTGGATGCAAGGGGGGAGGAGAGAGCAGAGATTGGATGTGAACATGCAGAGAGGGAGAGAGTAGGCAGAGGGAGAGAGGAGAAAGGGGCAGCAGAGAGGGAGAGCTTAGGGAGAGGGAGTAGGGGGAGAAACAGGCGTGCAGACAGGCAAAGCGCAGGTATAGGGAGAAGGAGACAGATACTCATGCAGAGACGTAGAGAGCAGGGAGGGTAAGAGAGAAAAGAAGCATGCACAGAGGAATAACGCATGGAGAGGGAGAAAGAGAGAATAGGCGGGAGGATCAGGAGATGAAGATTTCGTTCGCACAAGAGGGGGAAAAATCGTCCAACGGCACATGTACGAACAACAAAACATGAGTATTTTGTTGTATTCGTGCTTAAATCGGTATAATACACGTTTAGGGAAAATTATTTGGTAAAAATCCCTAGTATATAATCCAATTATTTGGCGTCTTACAAGGTGGAAATTTCAGATTGTATCATGACATTCGTAAACAATAGGGAAATACTGATGGACTTCGCCCAGATTTTCCATTCAACGTTATTTGTATGACAACAGTCTCAATGAGTATGATAGCTATTCCCTATAATGACCTTTTTTTTCATGCCCGGTTGACATGGAACTATAGATTGTATATTGATCCGAAAGTGCCGAAGCCTCTGAATGCTATCAAATAGGCAAAAAGGCCACTAGTACACAATGAGTACGGTACCTATTCCCAATATCCATATACCAACAAATACAAGCCGTCCTCATATCTCTTATGTTATGTTCTGAATTGATGTGAATTTTGCACCATACTGATTAGTTCATCAAATAAAAAATCTCTAAGCCACAGATCCTAAATGCCCAAATATCATTTTTGCAGACCTACTCATAAGTTCATCAAATCAAAAAATAATCAGTCCCTGATTCATGAGGTAGACCCCCGAACAGCCAAATATCAAATTAAAGATGTTCTCTACCTGTGAATTCATGTAGAGGAACTTATTCTTTGATAACGATATCGTAACTATAATTTTTATGCTTACATACCACTTTTGGTGTCCAAAAGAGGAATGATGATGAATTCATATTGAGATGCTAAAACGATGAGAGTGAAGCACAATTTAATGAAGTTTGGGTTTTTTGGTATTTTATATTAACGATATCGTTTCATTAATTTACAGATTTTTCGCCAACTCTCTGCACCATGCAGGAGAACGATAATGAATGTATAATGAGCTACATAAACAATTCGAAAGACTTACGAACTTCACATAGATATTGATTTCGTAGGACAACAGCATCATCGATAGTTATTTATAGGAATGTTCCTAAACTCGTTTGATCCTGCACTTGTTGACCTTATTTTAGTAGCTAACGTGTAACACCAAAACCTTGGAATCTCATATTATCAACTAGGCAATAATTGCCAATATTAAATCACCGACAAAAACCACGGATGTCTTTTCAATACATCATATTAACGGGATACAATTGAAATCTCAATAAAAGGGAGATGAGACATCAAAATACGTTGGGAACGACTACATTTATAATGGGTAATTCAAATATCAGGAAAGCCCATGATAGTAGAGTACAGAAAATCACCCAAACAATTAATATGCATGGCAAAAACCGAAGAAGCCAATTCCCAAGAGAAGCTAATAGAACCAAAATCAAAAGGCAAGGAAAGGTTCGAAAGGAAACGGAGAACGAAATTTAAACGGAAGGAGAATTAAGACACTAAAAAACAAATCTACTGGAAGATAATGGTATCGTTTCAGTTGCATCCTAAAACAACGCGATAATGATTGTATAATGACATGCATAAGCAATGGAAAAGAGTTACAGACTTCACCCATATTGTGATCTCAACATCATTCATATGAGAATAGGATCACTACCATTGTGAATATGAGTTCTATAGATTTCATTTTATGCTACACTCTAAACGTCTTTATGTAGCCATATTACTTAGTCCAAAGGCTTGGGATCTCATATTATCAAACATTTTAAAAACGCCCATTAGTAATTCGCTTACCAAACCCGGAAAATAGAAGTAAACATGAGTAGTATCGTTTCTTTTTTGTTATACACATTATAATGTACTACGAGTCAAATTGATAGATATTGTGTAAGTGACCATCAAGGTTACTAGTACATGAGAAAAGTGATTATTTAATGGAGAATTTTGAAGCTTGGATGACGATGGGGAAACGGGTGGGGAAAAGGAGATGATTGGATTGGGGAATGAGGGAATAAGGGATAGAAGAAGATGGGGGGTGGGAGGCTTACAGACTAGAGATGGGTTGGGTTGGGGGGGTGTGCTTAAAGACTGTAGATTCAGCCATCTAGTCTCTAAAGCTTGATCCATCCATGAAACTATTAGCTTCTTTACCCTTGTCATTAATTGAAGGTAGAAATCTACACATTCGAATTCTTCCTATCCAAACTTAAAGGGATATACAAATCTCCAAGTATGAGATTTTGTTCGATTATCTAAATCAGACTTAACCTTATTGACGAGAGCTTATAAAGTAAACCAAAGGTAAAAACTACATAAACCATTTAAATGCAATTTCTTACGGTTGCTGTTGCATGTGTCAAGTTTGAAGAAATCACGCAGCCTCAAGGAGATTTAAGAATTCACTGACGTTTTAGCTTTTAAAAAACAGTACACAATAGTCTTCTATCTCAATCATTCCCTCGAATTGTAAATGCTCATTATCATGCATAAACTCATTCCAGGAAAGAGCATAACAAAAAAGATACCAAGTATAAAATTCGGTTTCAAATACGAGCCATATCTTGATTTGTGTATTTAAATAGTGAGCAGCAGCAGAATCCAAGATTGCCATCGGGTATTTTAACAGAAAAGGTTACCAAATATATCAAAAAAAAAAAAAAAATTAATTTATTTGCTGTCGCATAGAAATGCACGGCTGCATTGCAAAACCAATACATTCATATCACAAAAACAGAACATGGGAAGTTGATGCAGGCCAAAAACTGTCAAGATGATTAAATCGAGGCCCATATGCAAATAAGTAAATAAAACAAGATTCAAATAGTAAAGAACAACTACAGGATGAAGATGCCAGGCATTACAAAACCTCCAGCTTTGGGATTTCAAATGGCCATTAATCCATTCTTATAAATTCATTCAAACAAACAGAGCATTGAATGCAAGGACTGCCCATGCACATGCTACAAGAAAAAATGGATATTATGCAAGTTCTCACCTCTCTTGGCTAGAAACCCTCTTTCTTTTGCAGGATTTTCTCGATCAATTACGGCGACGAGAGATCATGCCGGTGTGAGATGATCCGGACGGAATCACCGAATGGGGTGAAGAACTGAAGGAAGAGGGAGAGAGAGAGCAGGGAGCCAAGGGAAATGAGAGAGGAAGAGAGGGAAGGAGAGAGGGAGGCGAGAGGAACGGAGAGAGGGATCGAGAGGGAAGGAGAGAGCACGCGAGAGGGAAGGAGAGAAGAGCGTTCGGAGAAGACATGCAGGGGAGAGGGAGAACGATTTTTTTGGCGGGACGGAGACTGGGATTTATGTTTGGTGAGAAGGAAGTAGTCAGCACAGGGAGGGGCAAAAGGGTCCTAAATGGATGTACGAACACCATAATGGAAAAATACATGTATTACTGTTTAAAATGGCCAAATACATAATTAAGGACACTTTTCTGGTAAATCTCCCTAGTATTATTTGGACAATTTTTTTTTCCAGAATTTTGGAGAAACTCTATGATATGCCTTAATATTCAAGACATACTATAGGATTTGTCCAAAATTCTGGCCAAAAAATTTATCTAAATAGACTTTTTGAATTATCACGTCAGCAAATTCCATAAAAATAAAAACCTCAAATAAGAATTTTCGTAGAATTTAGAAATTCATATTTAATGCAAAAAGAGTTTCCTCATTGAATTGGTGCAGATGTTGTTTGGTGCGGCTGTAGATTCTTTATAAAAAATCAAAAAAAATTATTTGGTGATATAATTTTTTGAAAAAAAATAACATAACATGTATATTATTTATTTAACATTAAATAATAATTTATATAAAGAAATAAAAAATAAAAGAGTTATAGGGTTTTCGGGTTGAAATGGGCAAAAGTGAGGAAAAGAATGAGAAGTTTTCCGAGAAAATTCATTTCCCATACCCCCAATGGGAAACTCATTCCCATCATTATCAAGGAAAATGTTGACGAGGTAGGGAAGCATTTCCACGAAATTGTTCCGCACCAAATGCCGGAAAATGGGTTTTTTGCTGAAAACCGTCCACTTTTCCATGGAAAAGTGTAACACAGACATGCCCCTAGTGCCCGGGAACTGCGTAGTCTGACGAGGAATGAGACTAACGACTTCTTTTGAAGCTTTTTGGTGAGTGCCATTTTAATTTTTGGGGTTTTTACAGTTAAAAAAACGCTTTACGTGGGAAGTGTACCAAACATGAACCTAACAGCAAATTCGTACAGAAAAACTAATTTTTTTAACTTTTTTTTAATAGTACCTTCATTTTATATCTTGAGGGTCGACGGAAACCCTCACTATAACAAATGGGGTTTGCAGTCGACCTTTAGCAGGCATAAACTCTTCCTTCTTCCTCTCTTCCCTAAACTCAATACAATGATGGACGATATACAAACACAAACTCAAAGGTTTGCCCTTCTGATGTTGAGATGGCTTTTGAAGCCCATTTGGATGTGTGCCGATTCATGAATGGTTGTGATGTGTCGGGGAGATCATGGGTGTGGATAAATTTTAGTGTATTCAATCGCAATTGCCCCTTCATATTAGCTGTTGGGACTTCTACATCTTTAAAATGGACGAGATAATGACCAATTTTCTCTTAAGGCTAAATTGGAATAAAACTTCATCCAGTACCTATAATTCCCATCCACCCCCTCCCCTTGTGTAGACCCGGTGTGCCCCACAAAATTAACATTAGTGTTTGCTCAAGTTGTATACAAATGATGCAATGCAGGCTCTCCCATAGAAGAGTTGTCGCGATGCTCCTTCCACGGCGAATGTTTTAAGTTAGGGCCTTGCCATTTATAGGATAAAACATTATATGAGTTACAGTCATTGTAAGTGATCCAATGCAGAAAGTAACTTAAAAGCTATTTACAAGCATCGACTATAATCATCTTATTGAGAATTTCATTTGTTTGATGTATTGGGAGATTTTCATAATTGCAGTTATGATTTGGACAAAATCAATGTATCCTGAGCATCACAAAATCAATCTTGATACTAAATTATATAAAAACAGATCAACTACATGTCATTTGCGCCACCCTCAATGGAATAATTTATTACTGCACCATTTTTTGTTGTAATGCCCATCTTTTACTATACCAAAAAGTACAAAACAAACCTCCTTTGAGGTCCACCCTCAAGACTCAATCAACGGTCCGGATCATGACATGATGTTGACATGGCAAGAAAAAAACATGCAGCCAAGCTACTCAGCATGTCTTCAAGGGAACAAATGCAGACAACGGACAAGCGATTCTTTCCTCTCTCCATCATTGGATTGTGTTTAGGGAAGAGAGGAAGATGGAAGAAAATGAGTTTATGCCTAGTCATGGTCAACTGCAACCCTCACTTGTTATAGCGCGAGGGTCGACAACACATAAAATGAAGATCGATAGTGACCAATCAAAAAAATGGCAAAAAAGACCCCTTTATTTTTTGTTTATTAATATAAATTCTCATATTTTGGAATCCTTTTTGTTTTGGTGAATGAAATTGAGTGAAAGTAAATTTTTTTAAAGGTGATGTAATCGAAAAGAAATGAGAGTAAAAATTTATAAATGGCCATCAAATAAAGTACCTTTGGTAGTGGCAGATCCAAGATTCTCATTTGTGTGCGACAGCCGAAGGCTATATTAGGAGTTGATTTTCTTTTGTAATTTTTTTTCATGTTTGATTCTAAGATAAAATTATTTATCAAAATCAAAGTCCAACTATAACATGGTTTAGAGACTTGGTTTTTGAAAAAAAAAAATTATTTAATATTTTCATAAGGATTTCCAAATGTGTTTAAAACAAGTATGGATATTCTTATAACTCAAACTAATGCTCGCCTGAAAAAGAATCATGGTTGCTCTCTACATTAGCCAACCAAACAATAATTTCAAAATAATGATAGAGATGCAACAAAAGCAACTTATTGTTGGCAGTAAGTGGGCCACTCATCAACAATAAACTCTATCTAGAAGATAGAAACCAACAACAATCAAGCAACCAATAAATCTACAACATACAAGGAAGTAGATTATACATTTGGAACCCGGTAGTGCTCTAATGGAGAAGAAGACAATTAGCTTGAACAAGAACTCTTCTTGTAGCAAATTAGGATCTCTAAGACCTTGATGTCTTCAACACTATGACCCACTTTCAGATCTCTTTTCTCAAGAAGAATGGTGGGATCTTCAAGAGAAAACCAACTAGAAGCTCTTCAGGAACTAGAAGAGCACTAGAAGAATGAGGGAGAGAGCTGGGCGTGCAACACTTGCACAAAGGGCTGGGCATGAATCTCCTTGGAAGAATAGTGGACGTCCAAGCCCTTTGCTCCCCTATTTATTGCTTCAAAGCAACTCTTCTTACTAATTAAAATAGAAGCCCTACTTCCATTAAGAATTAGTAACTATCTCCTTTTCTAATTATTATAAAAGTCTCACTTCCACAACAATTAATAACTTACTATTGCCACTATTAGAAGTCTCACTTCAAATAGAAATAGCAACTTTCTAATTCATTCATTTTAGAGTTCAAGTAGAATTAGTAACTTTCTAATAACTTGGGCTAACGTGGGGACCATTAGGGATTCCATAGAAAGCTAGCGCCAACTGGAACACAGCGATCCCACATCTCATGTGCAATCCGGGCTCACAGTTAATTGCAAATAACATCACTATATAAATGCAATTGCACTCCAGTCTTAGGAATATATTATAAAAGAGACCCTAAACTTCCCTATGACCATGAGGAGGCCCCTCTATCAATATCCATGGATCAATTGGATTAAACATGTCCCTTCCAATCTTAGATTCACATCTTATTATCCACAGTGATCATCAGTACCATCTAATTAACTCTTAATTGAGATGGGTATATACTTACTAATGATAAATCTATTAATTGGCACAATGAGATAATATAAATGGATTCCATCTTGACCATTGGATGTTCCCACAGTCCTACTACCACGTACCGAAGACACCGAGATGTTAACCTACAATTGGCCTCACTCATTGGTGACTCAAAGCAAATGAGTAGACAGAAACTTGAGTTCACCAATGTCTCATGATTGAGAGTCTATTGCTAGGGAATTATGAGAGCAGACCTTAAAATAAAGACAGTGTTCCATAAGGTGTTTCTCATGGTCCTTCAATACATCCAATGTACCGGCACCATGATCCGAAATCTTACATTCTGATGATTGAGACAAATCACACTATCTCATAGTGATCAAAGTACTGCAACTTTATCATATGAGATGCTCAGTCTCATCACTGGTTGTAAAGATATTTAAGTATAAAATTTGTGACACATGTCTCTCGTATGTGGATCTCATATATATACATACATCACATCTAATATACTAATGGGACCCGGTTCATCTCATGAACCATCATGTCATATGTATTGGTTATGTGCATAAAGTAATAAGACATCATTCATCTCTTGAAGGGAAAGCATGATTTTATTGATAAATAAAGAAATTAATCAATTTATTAGATCATCTGATAGATTGAGACCATACAAACTAACACTTATGTTTGTGTGAGAAAGAGAAATGGTTTTCTTGGAAAGCCAAATCTAAGAAGCCGTAGCTCTTAGAATCGGGTAAATGGGTTTATAAACATAAAAAAAAATGCAACAACTATGTTTTCCCTTTTTTAGTTTTTTTTTTTTTTTTATTTGATTATGATTTGGGCTCTGTGGGATGAGCTCTATATCCATATATGAAAAGAAAAAAAAAAATGTTCAAATCAAGTAAATGGGTTTTATGGGAATTGAAAAATAAAGAAAGAAAACACATCAACTTCTTTCCATTTTTTGTCCTCTTTTTTTCCCTTATTGACTGGATTTTGATATGGGTTCTATGGGATTAACTCGTTACCATCCATATGTACAAAGAAGAAGTTGTTCAAATCAAGTGAATAGGTTTTATAGGAATAAAAAAAATGCGACACCTTCTTTACCTTTTTTGTATCTCTTTCTTATTTGGATTTTGATATGGGTTATGTGGGATAATTTTGGTACCATCCATATATGCGAATACGAGCAGATGTTTGGTATTGGGGATTCATTTGAGAAGCCAAGATAAAGAATGAGGGAGGGAGTATGAGAGAGAACGAGGGGAAGAGAAAGAGAGGGCGGCAAAAGAAAGTAAACTAATGGAACTTAAAATGCACATATCTGAGCTAAAACAACCAAGATGAGATGACCTAGGATGATGATTATAATCCAGTATGCAGAAGAGGGAGGGTGGAACGACTAGTCCGTGGGAGATGGAGGTGCAAAGAGTACAGATAGTTGAGATTTCACTCCAACTCAAAAAGGCAAACACGGTAATAATAATTTATTAGAGAGTTCATTGTCCTTTTAACTTTGCCTTTTACTACTGTTAGAGTCTTATTTGGCTAATTCATTTAATTTGAACAAACCTCAAGTCCTAAATGAGTTGTGATTATTGTTCTTTTAGATATGGACTATGTGTCAACCTAAGACAGAAATTAAAAACTCTTGGACGCACAAAATACTTCAAGATTGAGTTTGAAGAGTCTTGGCCGCACAAAACTAAGCTTCAAGCCAAATTCCAACAAGCAGGTTCGCTATAGTGAACCTAAGCTTCTTGCTCTGACTATAACGAATTAGGATTTTCTGCTAGCAAAACGTACTCATGTTTTCAGTCAAACTTCAGTTTTTTGAGTTCTAATCAAATTAAAAACCTCTTGCACGAACCTTGGACTATATATATTCATCTTATTCATACCCTAGAACTTACATCTCTCCTATTAAAAGATTGGGAATCACTTTGAGAGATGTTAGAGAGTTCTGCAGCAAGGGTACTTGGGCTGATTATTGAAGAAGAAGATTTCTTCTTTTTCCATTGCCGATTGAAGCACCTTGAGAGGCATCAAGATGGGTGTGTCTTCATCACTTTGAGAGGCGTCAAAGTGTGGCTAGATCGAGCACGATGAAGGTGAACGGCGGGTAGCTGGCAAGTCCATCGCAGTTGTCAGACATCGACCCAGGTTTAGTATAATTTATTATTATTTTAAATGTGATTAGTCACTAGGCGGGATTAGAGGATGATTAGCTTGAGTTTCTAGTCAGATTAGAATTTTGAATAGCTTTGGAGAATTTTGAGAGCGTTGTGTTTGGTTTGACAAGGCCCAGGGTGGCCCGTGTGACGCATGTCGGTGTGGGAATTTGATTTACTGGATTTATTTGATTTTTAAAAAATATGGATTTCGATATTTTTGAATTTGTTATTTTGATCCCAGCAACTTTCATGTTTGTTCCGTTTGCATTCGAACTCCAGAAATCGCGTTTTTCAAGAAAAAGGACAAAACAATTTTTTCACACTCAAATCTGTGCATAAATCTCGAAATTTGAAAATCATGGGGAAAATATACTTTTTGAAAACTAGATTTTTTTATGATCATTTTCCTCTTCTTCATCGACTTCATCCGAGACCCACAAAAGGGAGTTTTAAAGCCCTGAAGTTTTATGGCCAATGGGACCCACGTTTTGACTCAAACCCATTTATGGGAAACAAGACCCACGTTGAGCCTTCTTCTTCATTTTCTCTCCAACACAAACTGAACCAAGAGAGTTCCAACTCCTACCTGTCTTCTCTCTCTTCTTGCATGGCAAGAAAACAAACCCAAATTGATAAACAAACTATACTACCCTCTTCTTCATCTTCCAAGCTTGCTATTCATACTATTTTTGGAAAGATTTCAGTCGGTCAACCATCTTCTTCAAACTTTTCTTGATGGTTTTCATACTTGCAGGTAAAGCCTTGTTTTCTTCTTTTTAATATGGGTTTTTCACACCTTTTGGAAGCCCTTCTTCATGCATGCAAGGAGGCTCTTTGACAACTCCTCCTTTTTTCAAAATATTGAGTTTTTGAATGGGTTTTTCTTTGGGTTTTGGTGTAGGCTTGCAGCTGATTGTGTAGGAGTTTATTGGACTATTTTGTGACCCATTTTGTCTCAGGCAAGTGAATAACTCAGTCATGAATGCATGTGTTTTGAAATGGGTGTTTTTCCCTCTGAGTTGATATGGAAGAAGATTTTAATTCATTCAATTCGTTTCTTGTGTTATACGTTGCTCATCTCATGAAGTTTTTATGCAATATAGAGAAAAATGTTTATGCAGGATGTTATGCCTTTTATAGCTGAGATAATCAAGGTTTTGATAGCTCATAAGAATGCAAATTTGATTTTTTTCTAGAAATCCTGCAAATTCATTCATGCTGAATTCTAATTTTTGTTGTTAATGATATGGGAATGAGATTTGTTTCTTTTAGGATTGTGATGATGTTGTTGGATGATGGGAATGTTCAAAAGGTTGTGGGAAAGTTGGAAAGTGTAGAAAAATGAAGGAAACAGAGCCTGGACTGCATTTCTGCAGTCCCTTCCAGAACCCACCCTCGCTATAGCGAGACTAAGCTCACTATAGCGAGCCCAGTATCTGGGAGGCTCACTCTGGGCTCGCTCTAGCGAGCCTCGCGATAGCGAGGTTGGGCTTCTGTATTTTCAGGCCATGTCTTTTAAATGCCATTTTTTTTGGCCTGTTGAGTAATTTAAGGCCTGGTATGAGTATAAAAATTTCCTAATGACTTATTAATCATCGGGAATTAAGAATTTGAGCCCGAATCATCTCGTTTGAATAAAACTGTAGAGAAAGTTTGGAAATTTAATTTACCCAGGGATTTTTCTTTATGCTCTACGTACACTTTGTGCCCTCGAATGTCGGAAACCTTCAGAGACACCAACTTCTTCAGTAATAAACCGACATGGAGACACCAAGTGTGTATTGAGACGGCCCCTGGTAAGCTCATCAAATACTACTAATCATCTCATTCCAAGTTAGAGAAATTTTATGTTTCCTCATAAATTGATTTGAAACGAAGTGGTTAATTTGTCACGTTTGAAAAACAATGAAAAGGCTACTCATCTGATTTGTTCTAAAATTGTTTGATTACTTTGATAAAGAGTAGTCCTTTTATCAGGATTGAATTGTGTTTAATGGTTTGAATTATATCGTTTTGGTTTTGAATCGGCACCACTAAGCTTAGGTTACCTTGTTGGGCTGATCACCCGGCTTGGATCTTTAACATTATTTGCCAACTGCAGTTTGGATTCTGTTTGTTTGCTCCGGCCATGGCAACGGTTCTATTTTTCTAGTCCCACAGGTAGTGGCAACGGTTTCTGTCTGTTTGTTCCGGCCATCTCATTTGGCAACGGTTATTTGTTCCGGCCATCTTATATGGTGACGGTTTCTGTTTGGATGCTCTTATTACTTCAGTAATAGGAGAATTTAGCTAAATGTGGTTTGCCAATATTTTGATTAGTTGACAGTTAGTTTGAAATATTTAAATTATGAAAACTCGTTTATTTGCACATAAATAATTCATCTGATTTATTCCTTAGATATGATTTGTTTTAACAGTATTTTTATGATTTTAAACATGATATCCATAAAACTTGTTTATCATATCTGTTTTACTCACCTGCCAGACCGTCGTGTCTGATATTCTTTTGTTTGGTGTCAGATGGCAGACCCGCAGCCTTTGAGGAGGAGTGCGTGCAGGAGGTAGTAGGGCCTCATGTGGAGCCCGAGTGGTAGGCAAATGATGTCCTGTAGACGTCATGTTTGGCCTGGAGCTTCGATAATATCTTTTGGGGAATGACTTTATTTTGGGAACTTTGTCTATGGCCTCTGTTGGTTTGTTTGGGATGTATAACTTAAATTACTTTTGTCCTCACAACTTTAATTAATCTTGGGTTATGCTATATATATATTTCTCTTTCGATATCGAACTTGTGCACTTATCTTATGTTATTTGTGATTCTTATTTTGCTACATGCTTCTGCATATTATCATTGATGTGAAATTGATTCATTGGTTGTGATGGATCGTCTGGGATCCTCACCGCGGAATCCTGTGGGAGAATAATTAGCGTGTGCGGGCGAAATTTTCTGGCCCGTCGCGCCGCATTCCCCGGATTAAGGACTTGATTATCAGGGCCTCGGTCCGGGGGCGTGACAGCAGTCCTTAGGTTGAATTGCAACTGGGAAAGGTTATGTGAGTCCTTGTAACTTTCTTTAATATAGTGATTACTTTTTCCGGTGGTCTCTACCACGCGTGTTTTTTCCCGAGTAAGGTTTTCCATGTTAAAAAATCGTATGCCTCTTCTCTTTTGTGGGTGATTGATTTTCTAGATTTAGTTTTAAATATCTTCTAGATTAATTAATTGGTATTGGAATTTATAAATAATTATGATTTGGGACCTTAGCCTGTGTTAAGGCTTAAATACAAAAACTTTAAACCACTCTTCTGGTAAACTAATAGGCCCAAAATTGTGCTTTTGCGTTTAAAAGGGTGGGGCGAAATCGAGTTTCAAAGAAGGCTTGGCCTGAATGGCCTATAGCCCGGTACAAGTTTTTTCAAATCCGCCTAGGGCAGCTGCACCCACTTCCCAATACATGGGTCTGCCCCTGCCTCTTTGGTGGAATATTGAATATCCAACCATTTATATTAGCTCAAATCCTAGAAAAATCAATCTAATCAGTATATCTCCTCTTATATCATTTACTCTTCCTTTGTTCGATATTTCTTCTGGACCGATAGTTTGCATGGGATTAAATTCCTATAAATTCATAGTAAAATAAGTTTTAAATAGAATATAGACAGGAGATGTAAATAGGATACTGACTTGAGAAGCATGGGATAACCCAGTGATAAGGGGCATTGGCTCTCACAAAAGTACCAAGGACCAACCCTAGTACTAGCAAAGCACAACTAGGATAGCACTTAGGAAGTGCACTGCACACAAGTAACTCAAGCAGGGCATTGGGAAAGAAATGGTGTGTCCCAAAAATGACTCTTGAGCTGATAAATTTGGCTAGTTTAAGATCAGGATAGTTTACAATTCCCCTTAAGTAATAACAAAAAGAAGAAAAAAATGTAGGATGCTGACTTTCTTAGGGCCCGTTTGGATGTTTACAAAATAAAATATTTACAGATATAAATATTGTAAAAGTAAAATAATATAGAATAGAATAATACAATATTATATATTATAATATTTTTGCTATTTGGAAATTTTTTTAAGAATATCACAGATTTTAAATTAAGTTGTTTAGAAGATGCTATGATTAAAGTAAATTACATTACTAGAATAAATTTTATTAAATATTTTAACTTATATGTAATTTACCATATCTGGAGAAAAAAATAGTATGGTAAAGTAAAGTACAACTGCCATATTCTTTTACCATAAGTTATTTTTCTTTTATCAGATAAAATCATGGTAAAGTACAGTAAAGTGAAGCCAATACAAAAAATAACTACTTTACAACACTCTCTCTTACTTTGCTTTATCACGTACTTCATTTCACCTTACTTTACCTCACCTTTTACCATAATATGACATCAATCTTTATTTTACTTTACCATACCTAAACAAGTCACTTTTTATTTACCATATAAAATTATGATAAAATATGATAAAGTAAAGTTAAACAAAAAGAGATTACTTTACCATTTCATCCTACTTTACTTCACCATATACTTTATCCCACCTTTGCTTTACCGTGATGTGACATTTACTTTTATTTCACTTTACCATATATGTAAATTACATCATGATGGATTTGGTGAACTAAAGTCTTTACTTTACTCTATCACTTTTTAATTGTCATTTTGAAATAGTCTTATCTTGTAGAAAATCCTCTATAGGGGGGAGCTATTGGAGAAAACATTGAACTTTTTTAAAGAAAAGAATATTTTCTTCAAGTTTTTCTTGGGTTGCCAAACACACAAGATTGTTTTCATTAGAAAATGAAAGATAATATTCTATAAAACATTATTTTCTTGTGCATCCAAACAGGCCCTAAGGATCTATTTTACTAGGGTGATCATTCGTATTCATCTTCTATCTTTCTTTTTCATTTTTTTTTTCTTTATAACTTTTTGGAAACTATTTTACCATGAATTCTTAGGAACTGAATTCCATGCCAAATAAGAAAGGCTTAGCCATATTTTGGATATGATATTATATGTGACAGTTCAGGCATTGAAGTTTTCTTTCTTCTTTTTCTTTAAACCTTACAAGCAATTGATCTCTTAGTACGACATCTCCTTTCAGGGATATCTCTCATTGTAGTGCTGACGGCAAGGGACTTGGGTGTGTGTAAGTTGTGTAAAAGAAAAAAAAAGTTATTTTGATAAAATATTTTATATTATTTCTTTACAATAAATTATTCACTGGTGGGAATATAATTTACATGAATCTTTACTGGAAAGTGTTGAAACTTTTGAAGAATATTTGTATAATATGTACGTATTATTTGCATTACATGTATAGTTTCTACATGGTACAAGTTCATTAAAAAATTTGAGTATGTGTCCGTATCTTTAATAAAGATGGACACATGTATTTCGGAAATATTTCAACACCTACATGTATAGTATACATGCTATATATGTGAATCGACTATGTGTCGTCTCACAAGCCTTCCCAAAAAGACAACGCGAGTTTGAAACCACAACCTTCGATTCTTGAGCTATAGTCCTTACCAACTACGCTACCTCTCGGGTTAGATATTTATATATTCACAAACTTCATGACTTTGGATTGAAGTTTAAAGAAAGATAGCTCTTTAATTCTTTTGGGGGGGGGGGGGGGTCGCAAATGTTGTTCCAAAGTGGAATGAATGAGAGACCTTCCATGTTCTAATCACAATGATAGGTAGATTTCATACACATGCATAATTTAATATTACAAATAGCTTATCTTTTGCTTCTACGTATTACCACCTTTAATTTCTTAACAATATTAGTCGAATACGCCTGTTTGGATGCACAATAAAATACAAGAGACTAATATTTTATAGAATATAATCTTTCACTTTCTAAAGAAAAAAATCTTGTGCGTTTGGTAACCCAAGAAAAATATGAAGAAAATATTCTTTTCTTTCATAAACCTCAATATTTTTTCCTACGACTCTCCCCTGTAGAAAATCTTCTCCAAAATAAAAATCTTTTAAAATTCACAAAGTGATAAGTAAAGAACTTCACCAAATCTACCATGATGTACTTGTTTACATATATGGTAAAATAAAGTAAAGGTAAATATCATATCACGGTAAAGATGAAATAAAGTATATGGTGAAATAAAGAATATGGTGAAGCAAGTGGGAGAGAGTGGTAAAGTAATTTTTTTATTTGACTTTACTTTATCACATTTTACGATACTTTATATGGTAAAGAAAAAGTGACTTATGATCAAGCTTATGGAAAAAAAAAGTGGCGGCTAGACTTTACTTTACCACACTAATTTTTTTCATCTAAATATAGTGAAGGGATAATATGTCACATCTAGGTCAAGATATATTTGTTTATATGTATGGCAAAGTAAACTAAATGTTGATGCACATCATGGTTAAAGATGAAGTAAAGTAAGGTAACATAAAGCATGTGGTGAAATAAAGTGGAGAGAGAGAGTTATATAGTAGTTGCCCTTTTCATTGACTTTACTACACTTTACATAGTTTTATGTGATAAAGAAAAGCAGCTTATGGTAAAAAAAATTGGCAGCTGAACTTTACTTTACCACACTAAAATTTCATCCAAACATGGTAAACTCCATATAAATTAAGTATTTATTAAAAAAACTAATCTAATAATGAACTTTACTACTATCAATAACATTAACTACTTGTTATTTTATATTTTTTAATATATATTAAAATCAGAGTACCTTCCAAACAACTCAATATAAAATTTGTAATATTCTTAAAAAATTGCCAAACAACAGAAATATTACAACATTCTAATATTACACTATTCTATTCTATACTATTTTATTCTTGCAATATTTAAATCTGTAAATAATGTATTCTGTAAACATCCAAAATATGTTTAGAAAGTAAAAAACCAATCAACGTTTTATGAGTTATTGGGCTCTTTGTAAGTCAAAAGCCTTAAAAGCATATTAAAGGAGTCAAACCAAACGCACCCTTAGTTTGTGCTTAAGGAGGGCTCTCAAAGCCACATTCATCACAACAATTGAAATGAGCTAAGGTATATATGGATGGAGCTCCAACTACTAGTCCACGGTTAGCCATTATTAACCTATAGCTAATCGAAAATCCTAACGGCTAGTTTGACTTCACAGTCAAAATTGGTTGTTTTATCTATGGCTAGCTTTACGGCACGCCGTAGGATGGCCTACGGCTAGTTGTAAGCTCGTCGTAGTTCAAAATGGCCTAAAATAACATTCTTGAAAAGCTCACCGATGCATACTTATAGTTAGCCTCCCGACCACCTACAGCTAGTCGTAGCCCTCAGCTCGCTGTAAGGCTGCATAACTGAGCTTCTAACTTGCTCAGTTAAGCAATTTTAACTCCATTGATTTAACCATTTAGTTTAAGGGTTTTAGGAACTTTTTCTTGGTTTGCCGAAGGTCCCATTTACCTGAATAGGTTGGCATGAATAAAAAAAAATGACTTGATGATCTATTGGCCTTCCAAGACTTGATTGTTTAGGCTGAACTTGATCTCCGATGTTGAAGCTTAGAAAGGCAAGGTCTTGGACTTAGACATGGAATTGACAACTAAGGAAAAGTGCAGATTTGACTATCACACTAACAGTTGTCTTTTTCTATTTCATTTAGAATGGAGATGGAAGGTTTTACTTGTAAATGGAGATGATGTGAGATTCTAAGTGTAGGTGATGTAATAAAAAAATTATAATATCTATAGAGCTATATTTCTTATTGACAATTTACAATCATATTGTCAGATATGAATAAGGTTTTATATGCTAGTTTACAGTAAGCTGTGGAATATATAAAATAAAATATAAAAACTTATTTAAAAAAAGAACGTAATTAATAAGATGTACATGTGTTGTACCGATTCATGGATCCCTTTACACTAAAGACCGTGAAATGAATAAGATACATAAAAAAACCCAACATATTAAGTGGAAATTCTATTATTATAGTGTTTTAAGAAAGAGCTTTTTGTATATATACCCCTAAGGTTTGTAGGATTTGTAAATAGGCCCCTGAGATTTTAGCATTTGTAAATAGGCCCCTGAGGTTTTAGCATTTGTAAATAGGCCCATGTATTTTCATTTTAATACCTTCCATGCCCTCAAAATTAATAGTCTTCCAACCACCATAGGTTTTTAGAGCAAAATGACAATTTCGTCCATCTCTTTTATCCTTGTATGTAAAATCTCAAAAAACTTGGACTCAAAGTTTTTTTTTTTTTTTAATGAAGCATTTACCATTATCAATTGTACTTAGTGGGATAGAATAACTGTAAGACCCCGACCCGACTGACCTCGACTAGTGTTGGTTAAGTTGCGTGTTAGTTCTAAGTGTGTTTAGTGTGTTTTGGTTTAGATTGAGTTTACAATAGCTTTGTTATAGTTTTGGGGAATTTTGAGTGCCTTTGTCATTAGTGGGGCCCTTTGGGGGTTCCTTTTATGACCTTGCGTGTACTTGGGAGATTAATCGAGATTCTTTGAATTTGTGTTTTTATTCCATTTTATTAATCTCGTTAATCTCTTCAACTTTCATGCTGATCCCGTTCCCGTCCCAAATTCCGAAACCCGACTTCTATTGCATCGAGGGCAAAACAATCTTTTTTACAATAAATCTGAACCCAATATTTGATATTCCCGAAATCCGCGAAACATCTACTTTTTGAAAACTAGAAATTTCGACGATCATTTCCTCCTTCTTCGTCGATTTCATCTGATGTCCCGAAAACTACTATTTCAGCCTTTTAAGTTTCTTAAGGGGTGGAGCCCGCTTGCAAATGCTATATAAGCACCCACCTCTTCTTCTTTCTCTTTTTCCAGCAACTCTCTTTAGCCTAGGGTTTTCCTTGTTCTTCTTCTTCTTCTTCTTGCTTTTCCCATCTCCAATCACCATCCACCTTGGATCATTTGAGAAATGGGAGTGATTTTCTTCTTCCTCTCCATTAGAGCTCTCCATTGACACCATTTGTGAAGAAAACCACAATCTCCAAGACTTGCTTTGAGCTAAATCTTGCCATAAGAGGACCTTCCAAATAAGCTTTCTTCCTAATCTGTTAGATATGCATTCTTCTTGCCCTTGAGGAGCTCCATTTTCATTATTGGAAGCTCTCTCTTCCTATTTCTTTGTTTGACCCATTTTAGGGTTTGTTTTGGGGGTTTTTGTAGAGATTGTGGTTTTGAACTTGGAGAAGTGATTAGGAGCTTGATTTGCTTGTTAGAGACCTTGAAGCAAGTGGATTAATGGTTATTTTAAGCTTTTAATGATTTTGGTGAAATATATTAATGATTTTATACTATTATTGATTTGCATTGATTTGAATTAAAAGTGCATTAATGACTCTTATTAGTTCATTAAATGGTTTTGGAAATGTGGTTGGTAGTTTGCAGTTATTGCTTAATAGTAGTTTAAATGAACCCTTATGATATTGTTTTCTCTTATCCTTTGTGGTTGAATGTGATGGAGGTGAAGAAGATGTTTTGATTGATGATGATGGGAGTGTTGAGGTGAAGCTTGAATGATATTGGAAAGGAGTATTGGGGGTCTCCCATGTGGAGTGAAATTGTGGCTAAGGGAATTGTAAGAAGTGGAAATGAAATGGGAGCAGAACTGTCCCGGAACCCATTTCTGGGCAGTTCGCTTGAGCAAACCTAGTGGTCGCTCAAGCGAAGTGTCCAGAACAGGTTCCGAACCATTCCAGTAGATAGTTCGCTCGAGCGAACCCCTTATTCGCTCGAGCGAATCCTCCCAGAACTGTATCAGGCTCATCACAGAACTTCGTTAGTTCGAGCGAACCATTTGTTTGCTTGAGCCAACTCTCCCAGAAAGTTTATCAGAGTGTTACAGAACGTTGTTAGTTCGAGCGAACCATTTATTCACTCGAGCCAACATGTTCGCTCGAGCGAACCCGTTATCCGCTCGAGCGAACCTCCCAGAAAACCATTCCAGAGAGCTCATTTCTCGAGCGAACTTCCTGTCCGCTCGAGCGATAAGCACTGTTCACCTGGGACTAATCTGTGAGTAAAAATGAAGTGTTTATTTGATTGAGAGGCGTTTGTTGGGAACCCTATTGTGATGAGAAAATTAGTAACCATTGTGTAGTGCCAATTTGAAAAGAGAAATCAAATCACAAGTTTTTATTTAAGTTTTGAAAATCCTAAGGTGCATAAAAAGCCCGGAATGTCTCCAAACTCAAGGAGTACCAATTTTTATTGTATATGACATACGGGACCTTTATTCACTTTGATTGAATTTCTAATCCTGATATTTGTCCCGAACCTCTTGAATTATGATTTACGATCCCCGAAAATACTAAATTTGCATTTGTAGCGTTTTTGTTAATCCCGATATGCACTTCCCGTTTAAAATGATATTTGTGCCTTTGAGCATCCCGTCCCGCCCATTTATATAAGTGTATCATATGAATTTATACATGTCTTGATTTATGATATTTGACATATGAGTCGGCACCACTAAGTTTGGATAACCTTGTCGGTCTGATCCATAGACTTGGAAATCCTCTTCCCGTCCCGCCAGTTGCAGTTTGGATCTCGCTACCCGGTTATTACCATGGTCTTGTCCCGATGCCGCAAATTGCTACTGTGGTTCCCGATGACCGGCTCGCTACCGTGGACATGTTCCATATTTATTATATATGTATATGTTATTTATGTTGCATCTCCTCACTTTGGTGACTGAGATCAACATCCCGATATGCTCATGTCACTTCGGTGATAGAGGACTTAGCTCCGTGTGGTTGTCATCTTGTTGTTTCTCGTAGTCCTTGGATACCTTACATGTTTTATATTGCATTTATGTTTCAAATAAATGATCATCCTGTTTTATGAGATTTATTGTTTTAACAGGTTTAAATGTTTTCCAAGGTAATTTCAATTGTTATCTTATCTTTTCACCCATTTGCCAAACCGTCTTGTTTGACCCTTGTTTTGGTACTCAGGTCCCGTTGTCGGCTTTTCCGAGGAAGAGCTTGAGGAGGCGGTTGGAGAACCGCAACGTTTAGTCGAGTGGCGCGCCGATGATGTCGTTTAGACATTCGGGTGCTTGAGCTGCGTAACATTTTGGGATAGTTATTAACCAATTCCTTTGGGAACTTGATACTTTGTTATATTGGCCTTTGTTGGCCTCTAATTTTGGGGAAATGTAATTAAATGATTTGGTTATAAACCTTTACTTACTTTTGGGAATTAGCTATTGATCATTGCTCATTTTGATACTAATATTGAATATGTTTAATCTTGTTATCTTGGACATGAATGTATGAATTAGATTTGCTACACGCTTCCGCACATTAAAAGAAATATTCATGTTGATGTGATATCATCACCGCGGACACCTGTGGGAAATCGCGTGTACGAGTGGCATCCTTGATGGACTCGTATACGTTTTGATTAAATTAATTCATAGTGTTGACATGGATTGAATCATCATTCATTTTATCCACTTCTATTCATTAGTGTCTCGATCCCGGATCAGGCCCACTTGCGCTTGTGGGGAACCCGGTCCGGGGTCGCGACAATAACCCTACATAAATTAACTTTTTTTTTTCTTATCAATACAGGGCTCATTGCATTGAATCCAAATCGATCATTACGACAATCAACACCTATACTTTATAACCGGTTATATTTTATCCAATCCATATATGACCCACTATTGGATTGATGAAAGTTTCAAAATATATGATTATATTTCATGTGTAGCGGGTGTAAAAGAAATAATGGGGGAATGGGCATATGTAAAGGAAAAAAAAAAATATATATATATATATATATTAATTTTTAGAATTTGCAAGGCAGTGTTTGGCTCTATGTAAAAGAAATGTTAGGGGAAGGGGAAAATATAAAAAAATAATAATAATTTATAGAATTTGCATGGGGAAAGGGGGAAATTTAAACTTTTCTCAGATATGGGTGGGGGCTTCAGTCCCTAGGCCCTTGTACCTGGATCTACTCCTGGTCATGTGCACGAGAGAGTTATTGAGTGAAACCAGTGAGACCAGAGATAAAATAATGGTATTTTTGTAAATAATAATATACTCATTTTTGTTTAATGGATGTAAGGGAAAAGCCGTCATTTATATAAAAACCCACCACAAATCTCATGGTGGCTGCCCATTCTTCTTAGAAATATTGATTTTAGGGACATTAAAGGTATTAAAAAGAAAGAGCAGAGGCCTATTTACAAATACTAAAACCGCAGGGGCCTATATACAAATCCTTCAAACCTTAGGGGGTTATATACAAAAAGCTCTTTAAGAAACCTAAAATAGAGAGAAATGAAGGTTTTATATAAAAAGAGAGGATAAATAAAAGGAAAAATAGGGAGAATCGAGAGCTAGCAAGGACCACTGAAGAGCAAGCAACGAAACAATTGGGGAGAATGAGGAAAATGAAAGGTAGAAAGGGGTTTTCTATTAGGGATTTATGTTCAACGTACAGTGATACCACTGGATAGTGTAAAAAAAGTATTAAAAAAAAAAAGAAATAAAAACAGCAGGAGGCCGTCACATGTTAATATGAAATATTTGGTTTATAGAGGTTTTTTATTCTATTAAAACCCCTAGATTTTAGAAAAAGAAGAAGAAGAAGGGTTAATATGTTTATTCTTGAAAGTGTAACTTGGCTGGAGAAGTTTGTTTTTTTTTTAAAAAAAAATCGAACGGGTAATGAGAATAAGAAAAAATTGAAAATAAAAAACAATGTGAAAACAAAGGACAAGGTAAACTGTTACAAAAAAGGCAACAAAAAACTTAGAAAATTAGTTTCATTGCTTCTATGGATATTTGATAAATTAAAAGAGAAGTGGAAAAGAAATAATTTGTTACAATTTGAAATGAAGATAATACATTAAACTGAAAATTAGAAATAAAAATAAAAATGAGAAAAAATATGAGAAGGATAAAATAATAACAAAAAAAGTAACACCTACACAAAAATAACTCATCTCTCCCTCTGGTTATATTTCAGACCCTAGTTTGTTTTTCTATAAAAATTATTCACATTTGTAACTATTACACATGTGATTCATTTACATATGTAAATGAGTTACATGTGAAACAAATTCTATTGTTCTATCATTTCCAAATCTCTTCACACGTGAATTTCAATACATCTAATGGTTCGCCACTTTTCATGGATTTATCAAAATTCATGATGAATCAAGATATGGAATTTAATCCATTGGTCATTTTTGGCCTAATAAAGAAGATGAACCGCTTGGATCGTGAAAACGGGCCCTGTAGAAGTCCAAAAAAGCATATTTAATAGTTTTGACCTTTTCACATTCTCAAAATCCGTAATATTGAATTTGGGTTGAAATTTGACTCCCTATCCATTTTTTGCATTCTAAAGAGGACAAACGGTTCAAATCATGACTAACGGTCCACAAGATTTTTTTTTGAAAAAAGGGACTTGGCCCAAGGGGCGTAAAAATCACGTCGGTTACCCTATGCTACATCCAGTGCCTCACCATTATTCACACATTTTCCTAGAATCCATGATGAATCAAGACCTCCCCTAGTCATTTTTACCCTTGTACATGGTTCAAATTATGACTTAAGCGCTCAGAAAAGTCCAGAAAAGTAAATTTAATGGTTTGTAGTTTTTTTACTAGTTCCTCAAAGTCCATGATGATTCAATCGATGAAATATGAACCCTCCAAGCTGTGTTTGGCCTTTTAAAGAGAGTAAATGATATAGTTCAAATCATGATTTAGGAGCCCTTAGGAGTGAGAAATTCAAAGAAAAAAAAAACTGTCGACCCCCATGAAACGTGTTTTTCACGTGAAAATGTGGTATGGTTTAAATCTTGTGTGCACTTATGTGTTGTTTAACCATTTACTATGGGCAGAAATTTGTTAAGGGTCGTTTGTTTGTGCCCATTTTCGTATGTAATTGAATCACATGCATTTCGATTTTATCTAGTCTGTTTTATGTGAATCCGATTCACATACGTAAAACTCATATGTAAATGCTATGAAGATCAACTCAAAAAGGGCGCTTCATTTTCACATCTCAATTGGTATGAATTTAATTCACAAGCTGTCGGTACTATGCGGGTACTGCAGTGCCGTAGATGTCCATGAAGGTAGTACCATGCTTGTTAAATCTTTTCATTATTGTGGGGCCCAAAACCATAATCTGCACCGGTAATCATATTTAGAAGGCTAAACACAGCTCTCTCATCAAATCTCAGCCGTTGGACTTTCCTAGAATATGAGAAATTTAAGAGAAACTATAGACCGTTAGATCTGCTTTCTTGGTTTCTATGGGCCCCTTTTTAAGACCTGAACAATTGATTAGCTTTAAAACACTGAGAATAGCTACAGGGTCAAGTTTTAGATCATGATTCCTGATGAACTGTGAGAAAATTATGAAAAAGATTGTAATAGTTGATGTCCCCTTCTCTACCGGCGCGATGAACTTTGTAAACTGCGTAGTCTGCTTTGTTTTTATTTTTTACATATTGGTGGGCCTCTATTTTAAGATCTGAACCGTCTATCCTCTTTAGAATATCCAAAATGGCTAGGAGAGCAATTTTCAACCGTTGACCCACCCTAAATTGTAAGTAATTTATAAAAAGATCCTAGACCACTAGATCTATGATTTGGGCTTCTTGAGCCTCCTTTTCAAGATCTGAACCATTCATCAGCTTAAAAAGACCTAGGAAGGCTAGAGGGTCAACTTTGAGGACATGATCCGCCATGGATTGTGAGGATTTTGTGAAATGCATGACCATTAGATGTACTTTAAATTCACATGTGCAAATAGGTGAAATTGATAAAGAGTGGAATCTGAATCTCATGTGAGTCTTTTGCACATGTAATTGATTCACATGTGAGTCATTTACTCATGTGAATCATTTTCACACAAAACAAACGACCCCTATAGTATGGAGTGAAAATGGACGGCTTTTCACACCATTTTTACACCTGAATGGATGCAAACAAGCATGATTGATGCCCTTTACATAAGTAGATGGTTGCAAACCAACGAAGACATACAACTGCCACAGCCACCGGTCTCCACTGACCTATACCACATTCTCATGATCAATTTCTTTGGCAAAGATTCCTCCGTGTATCTATTTTAGTTCATTAAAGACATACAACAGCTCCACCACTTTCCCTACTATCTATTACACCCCGTCCCAAGTTAATCAAGATTAACTCTAACTGATTTAAAATTAATGCTAACTAATCATGTTTAATGAAGCTAATGATGGTTAATGACCAAATTCAATGGAATTAGTCTCAAATAATTGATTTGGGCTTAATGGAATAATAATAAATGAGATTAAACTAATTGAATTGATTTTAGATTCAAACCGAGGAAAATAAGGGCTTTTGTGTAAATACGAATTTTCGCGTATTTCGTTGAATACGGTCACTCTTGATACCAACACGTGTATCTCAAAGAGTACATTAACTTTCGTAAGAGGCGCGATTGCATTTGACTAGAAATGGATCAAATGACCTTCCATTTGACTCAAAATGTAAATATAGAATGAGATAGAGGGCTTGAGTGCAAAAAGCCCATTATATAAGTCAATATGAACTCAACATTGAGTTCATTCGTTCATTCCAGCAAAGAGACAACCCTAGACTCCTTTTTATCCTTTCTTCTTTCATTTTTCTTCATCAAGTATCAAGATTGAAGCTTTGCATATGGTTTTGAAAAGGATCTCATCTCCTTCATCTTCTTCCTCAATTGATTTCTTTTCCTTGGAGTGGAGCTTGAGAGAAAGCTCAATTTTTCTCTTCACAAGGTCTCAAGTAAGTAGCTTGAACCCTTTTTAGAGTTTTCAAGTTCTAGGAATGGTTTCTAGCACATATAGCTCATAGAAATCCTATGTTTAAAAGGTTTTTGATTTTAGGTTAAATAGGGTTTCAATTTGGGGATTTTCATCTGAAGTTCAAGCTAACAAAAAGGATTTCTGGTCAATTGATCTCCAAAAGAGGCAAGTGTTTACATTTCTATGATTTGGGATGTTATGGAAGTTGTTAGAACTCATGGAGTTCCAATTCAGAGTTTCACTTCAGAAATTTTGAAGTTCTGAACTTAAAAATTATGAAGTTCTGACTGAACTGCTGACTGACAGCTAACTGAACCCATCCGGGTTGATTTCTCAAAAAAGTTCAACTTCTGGAAAGCTAACCGACAATGTTCGGCTAGCCGAATTCGAGAATTCAGTCAGCCGAATAATTGACTGAATAGGTGATTGAATTGAGAGAATTGTCAAAAACTGCATCAGAAATTGCAAGGTTCTGGAAAGCTAACCGACTTGTGGTTTAGTTAGCCGTGTTCTAGAATTCATTTAGCCAACGGGTAATCGACAAGGTAACGAACTGAGGAAAATTGCAGATTGAGGTATGATTTTTCGGAATAAAGCCTATTGACTCATGCTAGTGTTAATGGTGTTATATCTAAACCTTCATAGGTGTTAGCTAAGGATATCTTAATGTGCAAATTCAATTAAAGTGATGTCATCAAGAATAACACGTACATTAGATAACAAACATTTCACCTAAATGTTCGGTTAGGGAGTTATTGATTTAATGTGAGTTGATTCCCGAGTCTGGCACTACATAGTAGTTTCTTAAGCTCATTATACAGTTGAAATGAATTGATGAAATAAATTAATGAACAATCCTACTACAGTAGATGGACTTGGGGTGTTCCGGAACTCCGTGGTGATGCCAGTGATCTCTGATCCAGACACTGGTAGGTCCCACAATTATTGAATAAAAAGTCACTTGATGAAAATTAATGAATATCAATGAAACGTTACTGAATGAAAACGAAAATGAAAATGAAATGAATATTATTGCAGTTGCCAATTAGTAATTGTCATGACTTGGTTCCAATGTACAGATTAGTATAATTGATTTGGATGTCTAGAATTGATAGACTGATTCTTTATGTACTATTACATGTACTATCATAGATTTGTGTATATATTGTTGCACCGTCGTGTTCACATGTGTTATTAATCACATTACAGGCCCAGTTGCCCATGCTGGTCCTGCAGAGGCCGTGCCGGCTGCAAAGGAGGCCAATCAGATGCCTCCAAGAGGATTGACTGAATGGACATGAATCGGAGTGCGAGTTGAATTGGATCTATTTTGGGAATATTTAGAATAAACTTTTGTTATAGTTGGTTTTAGAAATATAAATAGTTATCACCTGCATTGTATTTGAATGTGCAGTGGTTGACACAAGTAGTGAAATGAAACATGTCTATGAACTTTACTTTTATGTAAAAGACTAGTACAATTTTAATTGTTTTGTCAATGCATATATTCAGCAAAAATGTATATTTGACAAGTGTCAATGTATGGTTATCCCTTATGGATTTCGTTTTAACTTTGGTTAATTCGGAGTTTACGGGAGTAAGTATGGACCACGACTCGGGTTTATCTGGAGTAATCAGATCTCGGGCCCGGGTCGTAACACCATCTCTCATTGATTATTTTGGGTAAGAGATTCATTTGAAGTGTTCCGCTGGTAGACACCTTCCTCTCTATAGAAACAGCCTACGGATTGATCTCCTGTTGTAGCACTGATAGGCTGGGTTTATGAGTTATTACTAGAGAAAAGAAAATGAAGAAATCAAAGAAAACTAACTCTACTAACGAGCACCACCCTCACTTTCCATAGATGAAGATGAAAGAAACTAACTCTACTAACGAGCACCACCCTGACTCTCCTGCCCACCTCTCATTGAAACTCTATCAGGAAGTCTTCATTTTAACAAAGTGTGGAGGAGAAGTGATTAATTTTATTAAGCTCATTACTTCGTGTACCGGCATTCGGGGAGTCTTTTAAGGAGATGGAGCCCATTTACAATCAAGATCAAGGAACAAAAAAGAAAGTGAATGAAGAGGAAGACAAGAAACTGATCTCTACTCAAACCAAACTATCACATCTGCGAATCACCACACACCCATTTGCTTCTTTATGAAACAAATGGGCACATCAACTAATTTTATGGTAGACTGATGGGGGCCATGTGGTAGACAATAGTTTTAATTTGATTTTCTCCCAACTCTCATTCCTAAGAACAACAACTACAACAACAACAACTACTACTACTACAGCAACCGACAGTAACCAGAGAAAAAAGAAAGCTTATTGTCATCTTCCTTTAATCCTCTGATACTCGAACCAGCTTCTTTCCAACGTTGTCGCCCCGAAAGAGTCCAGCAAATGCCGATGGAATGCTCTCAAGGCCTTCTGATATGTCCTCAAGTGCATGCATTTGACCTTGGCGGAGATGATCAGAGGTGGTGGAAATGAAATCGGGGAACACATGCATGTGATCAGCTGCTAGGAATCCTTGGATGGTAATTCTCTTATACACAACATCTAACATGTCAGGACCAAACCTCTTTGCTTGGTCAGTATATTCAGAGATCACACCACAGACGGCCACTCTTCCAAATGCGTTCATGTTTGCCACGGCAGCCTCTTGCATCTCTGAGCCCACGTTGTCAAAATATATGTCGATTCCTTCCGGAAAATACCTGCAAAGATTAGTACCCATATTGATGGACAAGGCCAAGTAGATGATGATGATTTGATTGATAAAAAGATCAGTATCGTTTTATGCAAAAAAGTGGTTAGTGCATTGAACTAGAAAGGAACGTCTTCCAAGTAATTAGTTGTTTGGATTATGGTGCAAGAGACCACTTTGATCAAATGATTCTATACATCCGTTTGTTGTCCCATTGATGGCTGGAAAAAAACAGTACTCAGTGGATCAGAATTCAGATCTCACCAATGTGTTGTGTCAGTTTTAACTTATGACATAATCCATAGCAGGGACATGATTTGAGCTTTTAGATTGATGTGCATGTTTGTTATGGTGTTGGAAAATACGGTGGGATCCAATGCCACATGGATCAAGTAGGGCCCAATCACTCTATGCCCCTGATATATAACTGAAAAGGGAAACCACTGATATATAACTGAAAAGCCCCTGATAGATAAGGATGACACAATCTGAAGAATGTATCTATCCATTTAGAAGAATGTATCTGTTAGTCCTTTCATTAAATCTGTTACTCCTTTCATTTATTTCCTTAAACGGTAAGGATGAGCAATAACTTTTAATATTTTTATGCCGAGTTCTGGTATAGATAATTCAGCCAATCTACCAGTTACTCTCTGAACTCTCTAGTTTGGCACTTTACTAATACAATAAAAGCCAAGTAAAGCCTCCATTTTTCAGACAAGATGTCACATAAAAAACACTTTAATTCAAAGCACCCTCCATCTTTTTCAAAAAAAGTCAAAATGCAACTACCTTTATCCACTAAAATACAAAAAAATTGACTTTCCCATACAAAAAGTCAAAAAAATATTTTTATAACAAACAACTAAAAATAAAAGACCATCATAACCCACTTATTTTTTATTCTTTCTTCAAAATCAACTTTACTTTACTTGACTTTATTAGTAGAGTTTCCAAACTGGCCTAGGATTTGAGTCTTCTCACGAGTGCACGTGCATGCACGAGCACAACAAGAGAGAGAGAGAGAGAGAGTGAGTGAAAGTTACCTTTTTAGTGTGGACTTGAGATCAGATTCCTCCTTATAGTTGAAAGCATCATCAAAACCAAGCTTATCTTTAAGTAAATCAACCTGCAAATGCCATATCAATATCAGAGAAAGAACTTACGGTCTAGGCCTATTTGTTTGCATTGGAATATATAGGATCCATAACAAATGTGATTAAAAATGAAGATTAAAAGTGAATTTAAAAAAAAAAAAAAAAAGCATTAAATCACCTTTCCTTTTGGGGAACATAATAAAAAAAAGATGGGAAATAAATACCAAGCCATCACCCTAGTACTTAAATACATAGGAAAGTGAATGTCCCAACTACATCTCCACCTTATATCCTTCACCCCTTAGCTCATATGCTTCATACCTTTAGTGAAATTTATTCACCATGAATACCTATATATTCAATTCTTATGTATTTTAATACAAACAAACAGGCCCCTAAGCAAAAACTTGAGCATAAGTTGGTAAACCAGCCAGGAAATGACGTGCATATTAGTGGGACGGGAACATGGAGAGATGGTTGGTGGGGATTATCATAAGGTCAAATGTGAATGGTGTGAAAAAATAAAGAGCGGTGGTAGACATAGATTTAAACAACGCCTTGCACATATTAGGAGATGCAAAAGGTTGTCCAAAGGTCTCCACCCAAGTTAGGCAAGCAATGAGGGATATTGTAATTGGAAAGAAGACAAGAATAAAAAATAAAAAAAAAAAAAAAAAGGAAAAGAAAGGAAGAAAAAAATAGGGTGAGAGGGTTGCAAGAATGGAGGGAATTGTATGATGATGATGATGGGGATGATGATTGGGAATTATGGAGGTGACCGAGAGCAAACTGTAAAACTTATGTAGCTGAGCATGCTCGTATGGATGAGCGATAGGGTGGGGTAGGTTCTTCCAAACCTTTGGACCTATTTTCACGAGACCCAGCGATGCAGGGTCCTTGGATCCTTTCTTGTATAGGACCTAGAGCATGAAGCAATCCAATATTTCTATCTTGGATGATATAAAAAGTAGAGCTATGAAAATGGGTTGAGCAATTTCAAAGTTCTTTAACTACAAATGAATTCAGCCAAATGTTACAAGTTCACCATCTTATTGGGCTATGGTAGAACCTATCGATAAGGTGGGCCCAAGAGTTAAACCTCCTACCGCTTATAATATAAGCGGAAAATACCTTGACATGGAGTGTCTAGATTATCATAGTTACATCGAAGATCATTTTGCAATGTGGAAGGAGTATGGATGCACTCTTATGTGCGATGGATGGACAAACAGTAGTAAGCATTGCATAATTAACTTCATGGTTTATTGTGTCATAGGAATAGTTTTTCTAAAGTCCTATGCCACATCTGGATTTGTCTAAGTTGTGATAGACAACACTGCCAACTTTAAGGTGACGAGAAATATATTACTTGAGAAGAACCCACATATTGCTAGGGCGTCATGTACGGTACATTGTATTGATCTTATGTTAGAGGACATTGGTAAAATTGAAGAAGTCCAAAAAATGATTGAGAAGGGCAAGACAATTACTAGCTACACTTACAACTCGGAGTTTACAACCGATCTTTTAAGAAAATAAACAGAGGGTCATGAGCTTTTGAGGCTGGGTATTGCTAGATTTGCTACGCACTTTGTGGCGCTAGAGAGTCTTTGTCGTTACAAGGAAAACCTAATGCAGAGTTCACATGTTCGGATTTTGTGAACTCACTTTGCTCCAATGAGCCTTTCCCACAACTTGTTTACGAAATTGTTCTAGGTATAGATTTCTAGTTTAGGGCTGAGAAAATTATACATTTGCTTGAGCCGTTTGTCAAGGTGTTGAAATTAGTAGATGCCAATATGAAGCCCATAATGAGCAATGTCCATGATGCCCTAGATCGGACGAAGCTTGTTGTGGAGAAAAGATCTAAAGCAAAGTATGGGACTTATTATAAGAACTTGTGGAAAGTGATTGACCATAGATGGAACAACCAATTACATCAAGATATAAATGCCGCAAGTACTTTTTTTTGTTTTTTGGACTTTGTATGAAGTTATTTACTCTAAAATTTACTGTCTGACTCCGTAATTTGTAAGTATGTATTTCTAAATCAATATCAACCGATCATGTCATCATGCAGCATGCTTCTTAAACCCATCGTGCTACTATAGCAAATCCTTCTCTAGCCACCAAGAAATATTTATTCGAGGCTTCATAAATATTGTGGAGACAATGGTTAGAAGCAAGCATAAACAAATTGATGTTTTTAATCAGATAAGCTTAACTTTATTTGATAATCATAGTCTTAGTTTATTAGGTAATACTTAATAGTTACTAAATTTTCAATTCTAACTTTACTAGGTGAGGAATTAATAAGGCTCTCTTGGGACTTTTGGGTTCGATATTTGTAAATTAGCTCGTACGAAGATGGACCTAGGTAAATTTGTATTATCATTCATTTCTTTGTTATAAAAATAACACATTGAAGTATTGATAGCTTTATACTTATTTTTTAAATACAGTTGAAGGATGGAGTAACTTTGGCGATGATTCTCCTCGTCTTAAAGATTTTGCAAGGAAGATTTTTTTGATATAAACAACATCATCATTTGGATGCAAGAGAAATTAGACTGCATTCTCTTTGATCCACATAAAGAGCCGAAATCGACTAAAAACACAAAAGTTGGAAAGTTGTTTTTGTCCATTATAATATGAGGTTAAGGGCTAGAAACCTACAAAGAAAAAGAAAATGGAAGATTTGATTAGTTTGGATTATATATTCGACGAAGATGACCCTTTAGATGAATGGTTGGCTAAAAGGGAGGATCTAGTATTGAATGATGCATATGTCATTAATGAAACTATGCCTGATGTTGCCGAGGCATGTCAAGATGGTAATTGTCATGATAGTGATGGCAATGATTCCAATGATGATGAAGTAATACCGTCATTGATCCCAGAACATGCATCCCCGTGTCCACCTCCCTTTCACAATCTATTAGTACTACGAGGGATAAGGGCAAGGGTGCTGTAGCGTCGTCGTCACAACATGAGCATGAATCAGAGATGACATGTTCTAAATCAAAATGTGTGGGGTAACGATGAATCGGCTCCAATTTATCCCTCTCTAAATGGCTTAAGGATCCAAGTCTCAAGTACAGATGCAAGACAAAAGGGTCTAAGAACACTCAGACTCAAAGTTGGAGGTTGGCCGCTCATGAAGAAGAAGAACAACAATAACAACAGCGTAAAACATATTCGTCTTCTAGCAAGAGCGGTGCAACACAACATCATCATGGGAATAGGCAATTATAGGAAGGTAATGGCGATGATGATGGAGAGTTGAAAGACAATATTCATGTCTATGACCCCTTGCACGGTGATCCACATGAGCCTGCAATGGTCGGGGCAGAAATGATAGAGGAGAGCCATCAGGAGAGTATTCTAAACTATAGCAAATGGCGTCAAGTCATTGGCTCACAGATTCCGATAGTTCATACGACTATGGACAACAATGTGTACGGTGATCCTTCATATGGGTATGGGTAGCAGTATGGGGGGTACTATGATCCTTCATATGAGTACGGGTAGCATCAGTATGGAGTCATTATGGTACCCACGCAACAACCACCACACAAGAACATCTCCTGGCTATGGGTCAATTTGGCTATGGTTATCCAGATCCTTCAAATTATGGCTAAGGTCCTCAAGGAAGGGGGAGAGGCTTCTTTGACTTTAATTATGTACAATGCTATAGTTAAAATCAAAATGACGACGAAAATGATGACGACAAAGAGAGCAACATCCAACCAGAAAGGCATTCATTATGGTATTAGAATGAGTTAAGGTATGATTGGTACTTACTAGCTGCTACTTGATAATTGATATGGATGGACCTTGCCATTTATTTGTAATTGAATGGTTTCTGTCTCTCAATAGTTAGTTTATCATGATTCATGTAGTTGTGAGTGTGGCATATATAATAGATTACTAGTAGTATATAGTATACTATAGATAAATGATAGTCTATTGACTATAAATGTATCATTACAAAAAGTGACAATAAATTAATCTAGATAGATGGAGGGCCTGCTAGGATTTTTTCCTATATTTTTCTTTAAGTTTTTAAAAACTTGTCTGGCCAATTTTGGGACTCGTTCCGACTTGGCCGAGTCCCAAGCGACTTGTCTGAATTGGCCGAGTATACTCAGACTCGGCCATGGGTTAGTTGGGTCCTGATTCCTTTTTCAAACCCATGTGTGGGCCCCACCTACTTGTCTTTAGAAAGATGTGATGTAGATCCAGCCTATATAGATAGACAGGTCTACATTGTCAGACAGGTCTACATTGTCACTGCTCTAGACTGTGATTTGATAAATAGAAAGAAAGAAAGAAAGCAAATTCACAGATAAAGAGAAGGGAAATCAACACTTAATGACAACTAAATAAATCAACTCACATGAGATCTGTAAGCCCAATTATAATATCAAGCACAAATCCAAAGCACAACTGAATGGTCCTAGTAATGGACTTAGTTTGCTAGGTTGGGCCTATTAGTGGGCCTGGCCGCCCAAACAGCTCCTCCACAAGTGAAAATTAATTATTCCAAGGCCCTTATTAATGTTGTGAAGAAAGAAAACATGGAGATCACCTTTTTCTTGCTTCCAGCACAGCCCACAACATAGCAACCGAAGAGTTTGGCTAATTGCCCAACAACATTTCCTACTGAACCAGATGCAGCTGAAACAAACACCTTCTCACCCTTTTTTGGCTTACAAACGTTGTAAAAGCCAGCATAAGCAGTCAGCCCACTGAGCCCTGCAAGATAAATACAGCTTTCAGAGGCATGAATCTAAAAATAGGCTGAAACCAAGTCGCATCCCAAACAAAACAAAAATGTATGAATTTTGCATCACTCGCCACCTTTATATTCTGTTTTAGGATAATAAAATTATTTGGAGCTTATAATGGAATTTAAGTCACAGGTCTAAATGAAACCCCAAGATCCTTAAAGCCTTTGGCAGTGATTATCATCATTGATCTTCATCTTCAATTTCTTAGAAGTCCTTTTCTAATCCAACTCTTTTTGTAAAAAAAAATTACCCAGATAATGATTATCAATGCTAAGATTAACTAATCCAAAATGAGTTTGGCCGATGGTGATGTTGAAGCTAGTGGTTTGTCTACCTTTCTCCTCTTCATTTTGTCTCGCTTATAAGCTTTTATGTTTCTTTTTTTCCAAAAAGAGTTGGATTTGTTAATGTGTTCATCCCTTCCAAGCATATATTTCTTCTTTTAGTCTTCAATATTTAGAGAAACTTCATTGAAAATCGAGATAGAAAAACTAAAACATCGAATATGGTGGACATAGATATATGTAAAATGAGTGTCCGGTGGATGACGATAACGTTACATGGGTAACGATATCGTTACAAGGATAATTCTGTCTAAAAAGAATGTAATACACTCTAGTCCGTCAATTCTGTATTTTTCATGATCAGTTCGTCTAATTAGTGTCTTAAGGCTAATTTCTTCATAAAAATCCCTAAAATTTATGGGTTTTTCTTTTCCTTTTAAGGGCTTGTTTTGATTCCAAGCATCCCGAGATATAAGTATTCATTTTTAAAAAGTTTTGGATGCCCAAATTCCGCTGCCAACCCCTCCCCACTTCTTCCCTACATCATTCTGACTTTTACAATTTATATAAATTCTCAAGACATGCATGTGGATTTTTTTAATAAAATTTAGAGGAAACTACCAAAAAAAGGACCCTAGATGGCCCCTAACCAAAAAACAGGCCACTAGTCAATATTGCACGGAAGTGGTTCCCTGTGACCACTTCCGTTTTTTTATTAAAAATTTAAATGTGTGACGACGTCATCACTTAATATAGAGAGTTAGCGATGACGTCGTCACTAATTCGTCAAATTTGCATTTTCTCCGAGCTTCATCATCTGCGATTGTTGGTGAATCAGAACTCTATGTTATTGTTTTATATACACAGATATATGAGTGTGGGACATGGATATGGAAGAGCAAGGGAGAGGCTTGATGGGGTTTATGGGGAAAACGATGGGAGGAAGAAGGCATCAATGGGGTTTTGAATCTAGGGCCCTTTTGAGCTTGTATTTCCATCATTGATGCCTTCTTCCTCCCATCATTTTTCCCCATAAACCCCATTTACCAGAACTCTACTCCATACTTCTTCTTCAAATCACCAACAAAGTCATAGACTTTGTGAGGGTTTGGAAGGACCTTGGAGACACTCTCCTTCTGCATGCAGCTCTTCACCAAAGCAATTAGCATAGGACACTCATTCTCTATGCTGAAATTGTTATCAGTCTCATACGTGTAGAACCAGAAGACAAATGGAACAAGCACCACATCCACATACTCCAAGCTCTTGCCATCGTAAAATGGCTTGTCTTCGAGCTCTCCTTCCAACGGTTTCAAGGAGTCGATGGACTCTTTCTTAACTGCCTCTTGAGCCTCTCCCTTGCTCTTCCATATCTGTGACCAACACTCAGTTATATGTGTATTGAAAACAGTAACATAGAGTTCTGGTTTATTTTGGTATAGAAAACCAGCAATCACAAATGATGAAGGTTGGAGAAGATGCACATTTGACGAATTAGTGACGACGTCGTCGCTAACTCTCTATATTAAGCGACGACGTTGTCGCTTGTTGAAAAAAGGCAAAAAAAAATAAAAATAAAATAAAATAATAATAATAATAATATTCTGGCGGGAATACCGGTTCTGTTGCATAAAAACTATGGGTACCTCTTTTGGTTAATGGCCATCTAGAGTCCTTTTTTTGGAAGTTCTTTCTAAAAAAAAAAAAAAAAAAACTCTTAAAAACACAATTCCAGAACCTTCCCATAATGACAGTGCCTTAACATTGCAGTAGGAACCGTGTCCACAAGTCACAACTCATACATGCCATCCATTTCACTACAGAAAATTTCACTAGCTCTTGAAATTCCGTCAATTTATGTCATTCCATGTTGCTATCAGCCGCCAATCTTTACGTTCTGTTTGAAAGGAGAATGCCTAAATTGAGCATAGGTTATCTAGTAATTTTACATGCTTGTTAAATCTTATCCTCTAATTGAGTACTAATTCTCATTTTTATAGATAGAATTCCAAAAACTGACTAAAACAGATTTTTATACGGCTTGTTTGTTTCCAAGTTATTTCTGAGAAGAATTGTAAGTGCTGGGGATTTCATGCATTTGGTGGTAGATCATGTCCCCTGAGAATCTCAAATGCTTTGTTTGACTTCTAGATTTCTGAATACCAATTCAGCTGAAAAGTCACTTAACCCTTTTGAATTCTCATAATTCCAGCCTTTTGAGCCGCTATATTGGATGTCAGAATTTGGAGTTCCGGACAGCTGTGGAGAATTCCAAATTCCCCTAAAGAAAAATTCTCAGAATTCTTGCAAACTTATTAGGAATTCTAAGAAATGTATTCCATAAACGTGGTTAAAAATGAAGAAACAAAGGTGAAGATCCATTAGTGATCATCAAATAACACTCCTTTGGTGGAAAATGAATTAAGGGGAGATGTAAAATGAATTCCAATTTGCCACCTCGTAAATCAAATCCTAGGCAGGGTCCTATTTACACATCCATCTTCTGTCCTTCACCCTTCACGTTTTTAATAATCCTTTGGTGGGACCCAGCTTACCTTAAATTTCTAGGAATTTGATTCCATGCAAACAGATGGGTGCTAAATGCTTGATGATGATTAGCCATCTGATGTTTTAGTAATTAGAATTTCTAAAAAGAATTCCTACTGGCCTAGGAGTTGGCCTTTTCTCTTTGTGGTAAAACTCACTTGCGAGTTGGTATGGTGGCATAAGTATTTAAAACCAACCCACCCGAGATTTGCCCCGTGTGCATTACTCATGTCATAAAGAAAAATATTTTAAAAAATTCCTCAACTTTCTTTTTTTTTTTTTCTATCAAACATCCCTTGATGAGAAATTAAAATTTGCAATATGCAACTGTCTAAACTCTCAGAAAGTTTTCCACAATCATATCTATGTAATCATGTAAACCAACTGAGGAAAATTAAAAAGGAATACCTAGAAGGCCAGCATGATAAGACAAAGGAAATTCCGTGGAATCGATTTTCCTCAAGAAGAAAGCACTTCTGACAACACTGTATTCCTCCCATCCCAGGAGCCCTACCACAATATCATCCTTTTCAAAGTCCGGGTTCGCAGAGGCCACCACTTTCCCAATGCCATATGCGTCTATCCCCTGTGTATATTCAATAAATTAAGTCACAGTAGCTTGAGATTTGCTGATGGACAAACCACACACAATTGTAGTCCGCTCGATCTGGTGTGTTATTAGGATTTAGGGGCAAGACCAGGGCCAGGTGGCAAATCTAGGCCCAGTCCAACTTTAAAATCACAAGCCCATTTACAGTCCAAGCCCAACACGGACCATGTCAATCCCAAGCCTGCCGATTTAGTCAATCAGGCCGGGCTGAGCAACGCCTTTTTTTTCTTTTTCCGTTATCACTTGTTCAGGCTTTCTGACATTAGTTTGTTAGGGCAAACTAAATCATAAAACTACAAGCACTCCTTATTCCGGCCAGGTCAGGCCGGGCTTCAAGTTTTCTATCTCTTTATCCAAGATCAGCCTGAGCATTAAACGGAGCCAGGTTTTAGATCTAGGTACAGCCCGAGCACCAATATCTAATGTCCAAACTCGGCCCAATGCCTGGGGTGGAGCTAAGTTCCGATTGATAAACGGGTCCGATTCCGGGTCTATATAGGTTCCGACCCGTGAACCCAGACCCGGTATCTGAGTCATTGATATTGCAAATTATACTTCATAATCATATTTTGTTTACATTTTAATATAATAATATTGAAGATAATACACTTGATGCATTGTTATAAGTTGAATGATATGTTTATTTAAAAAAAAATAAAAATAAAAAGAAATTAGTTATAATTTTGGAGCTAGATTTAAATCCTCTAGGTGAACTTGATTCTAGAACAGGATCCAGATTTTCCTATTAAAACCGGATTTGAATCCAACAAAACAGGTTTCGAGTCAAAATCGGATCCGGAACCGTTATTTAGAAACGGGTCCGGGTCCAATATGATTCCCATCTGGAATTTTCCCGTTTGTAACCCTAGCTGGAACCGAATAAAATTGTCATCAACCCAATACGAGTCGATCTGAGTCGAGTAAAAGGTAAATTTCAATTCTGATCCTAGACTGAGAGGATCAAATAACTCCATTAAAATCTATAAGAAGCTGGGAACATGAAAAAGGAAAGTAAGAAGGCCTGATGTGAGTCGATTCGCTCACTTGGCCAGGAAGAAGGCGAGTTGCGAAGTTGATTGCCGATTGGGAGGAGCTGAGCTTCTTCATGCGATTGATCTGATATGGGTCGATCGATACATAGATATTCTTCACAACCACATCATTCGACCCTTCCACCACCTTTAACACCACACTTCCGTTCCTCACCTCCAAGTCCGACTCAGAAGGTGACCCTTGTACATACTCTTTTATTGTTATGAACCTATTTCTCCACTTCCATCTTCTTTCTGTTTCCTCTTATTCTTCTTCTTGTTTGCTACTTATAAAGCTTTCAATTGAGGTGGGTAAAAGAAAGTTTCCAACGTAATTAAGGCCCGGTGTGTCGCTGCTGTGCTGATCAGTTTTCTAATTTATATATCTGTTTTGATTGATTTGGACCCATGTTTCTGCCTGGGGTGGTTCTAAATGCACTTCATGGGGTGCATTTAGAATCACCCTTCTGCCTGCTATGATGGAAGTGGGATAAATTTGTCGTATCCAAAGGGGTATCTTGTATCTGTGGCTGCACCTAATTCAAGATTATTCTCTCATTTTATGACCGGACATGTAGCCGGCAAAATAATGGCTGTCTGCTGAGGACAAATTCAAGAGGATAAATATTCTCCTATGGCTAGGAGCAACTTATATGCCGTCCAGCTCCACGGGGCCCATCTGGGCCCACCTTTGATAAGTCCAAGCCCCTTCACACTTTCATCCACCCACAATGTGGCACTAGGTCTAATTTCGCTCTCATCGAACCTTTATCCATTGTTGGATTGAATCTTTAGGAAATCTATGGTTAAAAGAAAACTAAATCTCATAGATATTAAATTAAGGGCTAGGATGATCTGTGGGGGCTGATTTTTCTGTTTTTTTGGTTGGCCATTATCCATAACGAGACCTTTCCATGTATTCTGAACCCTCTAATTAATAGGCACCTAAGTGGGTGCCGCAAGCTAGACCGCATGTGAGAAGTATGCACTCTGCTCGTGGGAGACCATTACCCATTAAAATGAGTGTGCGTCATCGAGGGCTTTGGCTTGAAGAGATCCTAATCTAAAGGAGAAAAACTCGGCAGCAAGGCCCATCTATTGAAAATTCAAGATGGTCAAAGTAAATGGCTTTCCAATATAGCGTATCCGCAAGTTTTATTCCAATAACAGTTAGTCTCACCATAAGATTGATAGTTTAACTAAAAAGGCAATTAGCATAATTTTATGCATCATCATTAAAAGGCAGTGGCTCAATTGCTTTGAGCCTTGGGCCTGCTCCCCAAGGTTTTCAGTTTGACTCCCACCCCTTGCGTTATCCGAATACGATGTATATATCCCCACGCAATAGTCCTTGTTCGTCAGAATTAGGTAACTCCCCGGACGGAGGCCAAAGGTCTAAAGGATGGGCTAGCGAGGGATACCCTGGATCAATAAAAAAAATGCAACAATCATTAATACTTTTTTTTAATCAAGTGGTCAATTTACGATGGGATAAACTCCTACTGGTAAAAATCTGGTGATAGTCAATATGGGCTCCATTAAAAAGGGTAGGAATTTATGCTCCAACTCATTCATAACGTCAATGCACGTCCATTGCCCGATCAATAGGAAGGAAACTACCGAACAGGAGTGCCCGCTTTTTCTTTTTCTTTTTTTTATTCATATGTAAGAGAGTTTTTTATCCAACAAAAATCTGATTAATACATTTATAATGAAAGAAATAGTAAAATTTAAATAAATGATAGAAGAGTACCTCATACTAGTTTATAATAGGACCCGAAACTTTCCCCTCTGTCATCATTTTTTTCATTTAGTAAAGAGGATTTTACCAAAAAAAAAGAAAAAACCAGATTAGGTGACCCATGGACCAAAAAAATGATTTTAACTGACTTTTGAATCAGATCAGTCATTATGCCCGAAAACATATTTTTTTTAGCATTTTTAACTAGCGGTCCCTATCAATCTTTCTTTTATAACATTAAGGGGTTCCTAAGGACCCTGCGGAACGGAACTCATCCTCATTTCTTGTTCTTGGTGAAAAAACGATGATACTCGACTTGCTTTCCCTCCATAGGTCATTCCCACCTCTTGAAGTCCATTAATCTAAAAATCGACTTGGCTTAATCTAAAACTCTATTTGCTGGAATCACAGTAAAAAAATGGCATGGAATGGAGTTTTTTTTTTTCCTTTTTAAAGAATTGAAGATTTGGGTTTTGGATTTGAATCTCGAAACTTCTATCCAATGGGTATTTTTGTTCTTCTTTTGTAGTTGTTTCAAGGAAATGCCAAAATGCTTTGCTGCTTTGGATTAGTTGGGAAGATGGAGTATTATGTATTTTATTCCCAAGTTTATGCTTTTGGGGGTAGTACATAAAGTGGGGATTACATCAGGTGGGTAGAGTTTTGGGCTAGGATCTGATCTGACGTATTCAATATTTTGGTGGAATAAGATTGCAATCCTACCTACCTACCTACAGCATTTTTACTACTCCTCTTGTAGAGTCCTGCTACATGGACAGAACTTTGGGATCGGTCCAAAAACCGGTCTCAAAATTCTGTCCATTTAGACTTTTTCCTCCTCAGTAAGTGACATTGCTCTTCTCGTACAAGCATTTTACTCCTCCTTTACCCCCTTCAAAATCACAGCCAGGGGTCGTTCCCACTCGAACCATGGGCAAGCACTGGTCCTAGATGGTGTGGTTATACAAATGAGTTCATTGAAACTGTGGGGGTGCAACCCGGATCAATGTTACTACAAACCCAGATCCATATTACTGTACAGATGTCGGAGGAGAACAGCTGTGGAATTGATTTGTTGCAGGCAACTCTGCAACATGGGCTTACTCCTGTGTCATGGATAAGACTATTTAGATTTGACTGTTGGTGGGACTTTTCAAATGTAGGGATAAGTGGCCAAGCATTTCGCCATGGACCTCAGATAAGCAATGTCTATGAACTGGACGTAGTTTACAAGTAATCTTCTCCAAATCTCTTTATTTTTCACCAAAAACAGGGAATGAGGTGAGTTTTCTATTCAATTTAATAAACGTATACGGTAGGGTTCCCAGGGACCTTGAACGTAAATAAAAACAAGGTTGATAAGGATTGCAGTAGAAAATGCTAAAAAAAAAAAAAAAGTTTTTAGGGAAAAAATGCACTGATTGGTGCAAGTCAGTTAAAAATTATCTTTTCGTCCACTGGGCACTAATCTGTTTTTTATTGATAAAATCCCTGTTTAGTAAAAGGAAGATAAAAATCTGTCATCTAAATAAAAATAAAATTAAAAATAAAATAAAAATACAAAAAAAAAAAAAAAAAAAAAAAAAAGAGAAAGCAACCCCACTCCCCCAGAAAGTAAAAAGAAAGGACAAAACTATTAATGATGCACAAAAAAACCCCTCAATCCCCTCCCCTTTTAAGTGTTTTTTAATCAAAATCAATGAGCAACTGGCACTCATAATTCTTGGGATATGAGAGACTTTTAAGAATCCAAAAGATATTGCAACCGAAAACGATCTCTTGGAAAATGGGATCGATAGAGCAATTAGGGAACCTTTGATTGCACAAACAACTTTTAAGAGTATCAAACAAAGGTGGACTTTTAGGAAGCCCCTCGCCTAATTTTTTAGTTAAGTCCGATAAATGGCCCTCCCTCACCTTCTTGGAGGAAAAGACTTTTGGCCCCATCTAAAGAGCCTACATCCACAAAGTGACATTAACCACCAGAGCTGGGAAAAAAACCAAAAGTTGGCTTTCCCCATAAAGCTTACTAAATGGAGCGTTGG